>VZTL01077693.1:3727-29723 GCA_013400535.1 Scopus umbretta
GAATAACCCTGGAAAAGAGAACTGGTATTTTGTATATAATTTCTTTGTCTCACAGAGGTGCCACGGTGCCAAGCCAGAGAGTCAGTGATAACACTATGTGGAAATTATAAAGTCTTTTCTATAAATGTTATTACAATCACAAGACAATAGTGATAATTATTACACCCACAAAGCACTTTCCTTGAGAGGGCTCATCCTCAAATGCAGCCCCTGAACTTGGACCCAAAGGTGCTATTTTGGGTATAGATCTGCAGAACTAAAGAGAACTTGGGGCAAACCCCCCAGGCTTCTTTCTGGGATGGGATGACTATAACATCACCCTTCATATTTATTAGGCTTTTGCAGTTCCTGAACAAGAAGCAGCATGTGGTGACTATTGTCAGAGAACTGATAATGTCAATACACCCAGCAGTCCAGCAGGACTTTTCTTGCAGCCACGTATGGCAACATGATGGCAGCTGAATAGAGAATCTCGGATATATAAATCTCCCAAGTAGTCATGCTCCCCAGACGTAGCTCAGGAGGTAAAGTTGACAGCTATAAACCAAACAAGAACATGCAATAAATAAGTTGAAGTGGAAAACACAGAATTCAGAGCTCATGGCAAACATGCCCTCAAGAGAGAAAATTTGAGAAATACAGGTACATTTCTAACAGATGTAAGTTACATAAACATCTTCTTTTAGACCTAATTTTGGACCATATCAGCCCCAAGTCATCCTTCCGATGAGAATATGAGAGATTGTGGCCAAGATCCAGCTCCCAAGTACCTGGGTCCTAAACTGACAGAGGGTGAAAAATAAAAATTGACATTACCTTTAACTTGACATTGACCACTAATTTTCACACCATAAGCAATCTATCTGCTCTACAGGTAGAGACATCATTCTATCAATATTTGATTGGTGAATATTAGATTATCAGTATTTAATGTGAATACTTTTCATGAGTATGTTGTGCTGCATAACCTGTATTACAGACTGAAATCCTACAATGTATTCATAACTTTGTTACAGTGGGAGTCTGTGACCGTAATAAAAATTAATATGTTATACTGCATGGGTATTCAGATTCAGGTATACAGTAGAAAAGTAGAAATATATAGTGCTGATATTTTGAAAAAATAGCATTAAAACATGATATTGTTTTTAAAGGTCCTTACAGACTCTTCTTTGTCAAAGCTGCTGTATGCCTTTAGATGTAGAATGATATGTCTATTGTTACCTTTTGTAGGTTAGGAATATTCATGTTGAAAAGAATGAGAACACTACTCATCAATATTTAGATTTGAAAGACACGCAAGAAGGATATCTGTATTAAACTGCCTCTCAAAGGATATAGGAACACATTTAAAATTTTCAAATAGAGCTACTATTTGCAAACCTAAATACAGATTTATCCCATATATCATGAAACGTAGTCCCTTTTCTAAATTATTAGCAGAAATGTTAATCAATGATTTACCATCTTTCTTGGGATGGCCAATTAGAATATTTTGGGTAATTAACTTGTACAATACTTTTTGATTACCTCATACACAAATGCATATATGTGCATGTTTCTATAAAGACAACAGTTTTCATACATAAAGGATAAATGTATTCTTTTAATCAGAATGGCCCTATAACTTAAGTGCAAAAATAAATTGCTCAGTAAGGAGCCATGTATATCTCTCTCCAGTGATATTCTGTATCTCTCTGCCTCATCAAACAGCAACCACCATGTGTAGGCAGAAGACTCCTGGAAATTAAATAAATTGTGCCATGCAGAGGAAATAAAACCAAGCAGTTCCATAGCACGACATAGTGAAGTGATGATAAAGCCAGATTTTACAGTGCTTCCATCTGTCATATACTTGTCATATGTCCATTGTCATATACTTGCCATCCTGAATTATATGATACTCTATAAATCTGCACTTCACTTTAAAAGTTACAGGAAGAGCCTATGCTACTGCAGATTTGAATTTGAAGGGGACATATGTATGTGTACTCATACATCCAGTGCTAAAAGAAAAAAAAAAATATTGCAAACTTAAACATTGAGACACTTATAAATGTCAGAAATATTTTCATTTAGAATTACTGACTATATAACAGTGTTTAATTCCTTTTTCACTTACTTGATTTCCTAGAACCTCTTAAAACCTGACTCCCTGTTATCTTAGCTCATTGTCCTGGTAAACGAAGTTCCTTAGGTCCCAGACCTGGTTTATCTCATCTAAGATACCTGCCCAATTAATTCTCATTTATTTTACAACAGGATTTATTAGCTGAAGCATAATGATGCACTGAATGCAATGCCCAGCCAGCTTAGAAATCAGGCACAAAAACTTGTGTTTCACTCCAAAACATTGTATGGGCACAAGCTTCATTTTCCAAATTCTTGCCACAATATCCTCTACCTTGGGTTTCCACTCCCCAGCTCTCCCACCCTTCTCTTTTCTAAGCAATCTACTTCTTCTTCCCTTTCCATCTATGTCAGGCAGCTTTCGTCTCCTTTCCCCTTTCAACCAGGAACAGCCAACATTGTCACTGCAAAGCCTGAAGCATGCGAAGGCCAGAAAAAGTCTTCAGGAAACAGTGATGCTGAAAAATAAAAAGTCTGTATTCAGCTGTGTTAACCTGGGCAAATTGGGACATATTTTCAATAGATGGCAAAGTACACAGCCCTGATACAGCAGCACCTCTCTGCCAAAATTATTTGACACTTGACAGTCATAGTTCATAATTATTTTAAATTCAGACCAGCAAATGTTTTTCTATGCTAACGAGTGAATACTTTCACATTTTCTCCAAATTGTTCAGCTTAAATAGTTCCATCTAGGCAAAATTTGAAGCATCTGAAAATAAATGTCAAGGAACACAAATAGGTACTTCTCCTTACCCCATCTCCAAAAAAGTTGACCTTGAAAACCTCCTTACACAGGCAAAAGTAAATCAAGCATGTTCTTCTTACATTCTTCAGCTTTTAATTTTTATATGAAGTGAACAATCATTATCCAGTACTGAGGGCAGATGTGCTGGGGATGGGCATGCTGTGTAGATTTCTGCACAGTGCTATTTCATGAAGACATCAAACACTTGCCCCAAAGAGAAAAAGGGCATCAAAGAGTTGTCGCAACTCTCTCAATGGAAGAACAGCAACATTACTGAAAATTTTAGCGATCTATAGTTTATCTTTATTTTATCCTCGTGTACTCAGGCAGGTGGACTTTATAAAAGAGGTCTCAAAGCTAAGGTCACACAGGGAGCAATAAAGCAGGTGTTCAAATACTGCTCTGTGCCTGTATTTCAGGCATTATCTATTATTTTACAGGGACAAAAAGAGGACACCAGTTCCTTGTCTGCTCCTTCATGTCAGAGATAACACTTTAAGAAATGGTGTCAGTGCCAGTTGTGATGATAGATTTTGTAATAGGAAAGTTGTTTCACCAGGAGATAGACATAGGTCATCAACCTGTGACTCACACGAACATGCTCAGGGATGTTAATGCAGGGAGCAAAACCAAACAATTTTTTGAAGGTTCCTGTCACTTTTACAGCTATTCGAGAAAGTTTCTACAAAAGGGAAATGTCATCTTGAAAGCTGTCAAACTCTTAAAGTTCTGATACAGCTAAAACCCCAAATCTTCTCCCCACCACCAAAAAACTCCCCACCAAAACCACTTGCTGCTAGGAAATGGAATCAAAAGTTACCAAGGATACATCCTCATTTGAAAGCGGTAAAATTTGATCCTGGGAACAAATAGGGTTTTTTGAGGGTATTTTGGTTTGTTTTTTTGGTTTTTTTTTGTTTTTTTTTTTTAAAAAGCATGTAAGAGCCTAAGAGTAAGACTGGGAATAATTTTTCTTCATGTCCTAAAACTTTTCCAGGGTTTTATCTTCTTATCCTGTAAAAGAATGAGAAATTGAATTCTCAAATGTTTTTTTTTTCATGAAATTGTAATGTAAAGAGAAATCAGAGTGACTCCAAGTGCTTCAATTTAAATTCTCAGCCATTATTCTTTATAGTACCTGAAGGACCTTAAAATTTTATAAAATGCACCAAAGTTCAGAGGTAAATGTAACCAACAGCTTTTGCACCTCTGGCACAATGGATTTACGTCCTAGTACTAAAGTTCGCTGTTACACAAAAAAAGTTTATTTAGACTTGGTATAAAATTGTGGAATTAACTCTTACAGACACTAGCAACTGTCTAGATCACTAGTTGCTTCCTTCCATCCTACCTATTAAACATTTTGGTCTCCCTGTGTCTCATAAAAGCACACCAAAAACTCCTATACGCAATGGTGACATGAAGAACTTAAATAGAGCAGGTGGAATATAGCTGGAGTGAAACACCTATGATAGTGTCGAACAGGTCACATTAGAAGCAAATAGTAATATTTACCAGTAGAAAATAAACAGTTAAGACTGATGGGCATATTTAAGAAATGCAAATAATTAAAGCTTTGCTCTTAAAATGTTAATATGTTTTTCTTCATCATCCATCCCCATAACATGGAATGTAGCTTCTGTTGGCTCTCACTGAAAATGTGGATATTGGAGGATGTGATATACTACCATTTTAAGCAGAAAGAAGTTGTGGGAGGGGAGTAGCAAGGGAGAAGCACTTTTTCAGTACAAGAATACATTGGAATCTGATATCTTTCCTGGATTCTATCTTAAGTTCATGCATTATGAGATGAATAGAAAGCTATCATTTCATTTCAGTGGACAAGTGATCAGACCCTAGATACTGTTGCTGTAGTGAACTTCATAGTGAATTTCAATGGAGGAAGCTTTCCTGATGTTAGATATTGTTCTGGAAATTGGCTGGGGACAAGTTATTCACACACCAATGTGGTAACATTTTCCCCATGGAAGGAGAAAACATATTATCACTTAAATTACAAACTTGATATCTCCAGCAGCATAAGGCACAAGCAATCCAAGGTAACTCTTCCATCTTGGTCTCCTCTGTACTAATGTTATCAGGATTTCTGGATGGTTCTTTTTTTCTTTATCTTTAAATGAAGTAGGTACAAGATGGAATGTTAAGTCTTATAGCTGGGACTTGATCTTGTAAAAAGCTGAAAGTCCTGAACCAAAGTAGAGCCAAAGAGTTCCGAATGCATTCTTGTTGAAAACTTTTATGTAGTAGACTTTTGATGTCTCAAATAATTGGTTTTCTTGACACTGTTCTACAGGAGTCACAGTTTTAAAATTTTGAAGGATGTTAAATAGAATTATGCATTTTTTTCCAAGGCTTTTGATAAGGTGGTTTTCTTCACAGAAGTTACTGGCTAGAATTTGGCTGATATGTTAAGTTTAAGAGATGTGTTACTGGCTCCAGCGGGGAGGGTCGGACAAACACTTACGAACAAACCCTATAGATACAGAGGCAAGTTTTTTGCCTCTGTAATGTTGCACATCCTGTGTTCATTAAGTCTTATGTGTTTTTCATTCTTTCATGAAAACTCAATAAGGAACATCTAAATAAAGAAAACTACACTTCATTGAAGCATAAGATAAAAGTCCTCCTTTTTGACTGCGAATTGCTCTCATGCAAGCGTTGTTAAACACTATCTAGAGGCTAAAATTGCATACCTGGATCACCTATGAGATGTATCTCTGAGTCCTAAGTAAGCCTGGGGTGTTCTTGGAGGTATGTTCATTCTGCGTGGCAGTCAGGCAGTATTGACACACTGTTAAGTTTTCTGCTGGGAAAGAAAAACTTAAGACCACAGTTTGGGCTCCACAGTATGCCCAGGATTTTAACATGAAAAACAGCAGCTGTTTTTTCCTATTATGTCTTCCCAGTTGGCAGATTTTCTGCTCAGAGGGCCTACCACCTGGGCTTATGCTAAGTAGGAACAGTTGGATTTAGTCTGTGATTAACGGAATAAATTCCCCTTTCTACAGATAAAAAGTTTAGATGTTATCAGAAGGGATACGTCACAGAAAAGTGATGATAAAGCCAGGTTCTCACACTCGGGCATGCTGAGAAGGTGACTCTTTCGGAGGAAATGTCCACCCTCCTGACTGCAGATGGCGTGCAGAGCCCCCAGCACTAGCATGCCCCCAGGGATGCTCTCAGCCACCCAGCCAGTAACTCTCAGCTCTGGGCTCCTGCCCCAAATCCTGCTGCTCTGGGTTCTCATCCCCCCAAGTCTAGTCTCAAAAACATAACTGACCTAGACGTTTCCTTCACTCTGGTTGAGACACATTTGCAGTAAGTTCCTCAGAACAACTTCAGATGTATGTAATGTAGGGCAATGGGGTTGCACTGTCTGTAAAAAAATCATGTCTTAGTCTTCTTAGGGTAAATCACAATTAGCCTTACATTTTGCTATTCTAGTGATCACTACTCATATTCAGCAACCATTCCTTTCCTGCACAAAGTAAAACCATAGTCCCAAAAATCAGAAAACACAAGTGGATACACTTACGTAGTTTTCACTACTTTAGTTGACGATGAGGATTGCCCGATGGCTTCCACTTCATTTGAACGTTGAGAGCAAGACACTTGTCCATTACAGTTCCTGGTCAGAGTTTATTCTCTGCGGGCAACACCTCATTTTCCTTCGAAAGGAGGGGAGGAAAAGGCTGCATGTTATCATCACCTGGGTTGTTAGAGCACCTGGAAAACAATGATTTCTTTCCTCTAGGTACATGGGGAGCTTTGAAAAATGCACCACCTTACACAGACTAGGTACCTACATGCAAGCAGTGAGATTACTGCTGCTTCCTTCCATCTTCTGCATGCCTCGTTACGTAGGCCATAGACTTTAAAATCTAGGGAGACTTGATTCATACACTTCAGCTGCAGGCCCTACTTCTATTTTTTATGAAAGATTAAGAGCAAACCTTTAGCATAAATGTCTGTTTTCTTGACTGCCTTAGCTTAGCTGTAGCTATTCATAAATATATGTACTAGTGATACAGTACAGTCTCTCTTGTGCCCATGACAAAATTGATCTGGGCTGTAAATCAACAGTGATGAGGAATATAAGGGTGCTGAACTCCTTTGAAAATCTCATCCATACTATGGTCTACATTACATCCATGCATGCAGCTGCTACAGTTGTCAGCTGAAACTTTTCCCATGGTTGAGGAATTTGCTGAGATTCTTCCCTCTCTCTGGGATCGCACATGCCAGCCTCTCCTTCCATGAGGTTAATTATAGAATTGCCTCCCTGCCTGTTTTCACAAAACTTGTAAGAACNCCCACAACATATATTCAGGGCTTCCCTTTGATGACAGATTCTGCATTTTGGGCCATTGTCAGTCACAAGAAAACATTTCTCTGGCTACTACAGGCACTAATGGTCATTAAAGACTTGAGCCAACTCCATGAAAGCCACTGGGATTCTTTCAAATGACTTCCTTGTGGTTCAAATCAGGCCCTGAAACATCTATATTACTAAAAATCACTGTTGTTTCCAGTGAGGGCCTTCTGTTGTTTCTATATGAAGTATTTATAAGAAAATATTGAACTGTATTTCACAGTGACTCAGTAAATAACTCATGTCACGCTCAGTGCTTTTGGGCGGTAATTAAAGATTTAAGGCATTCAACAAAAATGTCATTGCTTAATTAAAACCAATAAAAATCTTTCCACATTAAAATATTTGCCTGTTGCCACTCAGACTTTGTTCTAGGTGTACTATAGGATTTTTCTAGCTAATCTCACTTGAAGCAAGCAGTAAGCTATTTTTCCCTGGATGAAAGCTTTAAAAAATCATATTGCTTTAATCTTCACACTGTTAAGGATTTTAATGTGTATTTATTCTTCGAACGTGTGGTCCCATATGCGTTATTTAATTTCATTAGAGATAATGGGCAAATTGATACTCACTATACTTTCATACTGCTTGTGTTTCTTTGTTGGAATCGTGGAGCTATAATCTGGTTATTAGCAGACAGAGCATTATAGATGGCATTGGCCTCTACAACTGACTCTCGGGTCCCTCTCCAGCAGTTCCTTGGTCTATAAGACACAGGCAGACTCAGTACCTCTGAAAGAGCAAAAACTGAACTCCCTCCTCCCTGCCCCTCCAATGCCCGTGGTTTGATGAATAACACTGATTGTTTCGTTATCCTTGCAGAAGGCTCAGTTTCATCACGCGCCAAGCAACCACGTACCCAGAGAAGCAAAAGAGACCGAATGCCACGAAGGAAGGAGAAAGCTGGAATCCACACGTATTGTCCTGATGAGAAACAGGAAGTAGGATCCTGTCATGGCCCAGGTTCAAATGAACTAGCTGGTGTCTTCACAGCCCTCAAATGAGGTATTCTGCAGGTTTGGAAAAGAGGAAGATTCAAAAGCCTGGTCTAGATAGCCTAATGGAAAAAAGGTCACATTAACCTTAATTTATAAGCTTGAAAGTCTGTCCCTTTGCTTTCTAACTCCGGGATTTGGAGCTGTGGACAGAAAATTAGAAAGACAAATTGTGTTTAAAAACAAATACTTACTCAGGTAAGTATTTGTATATCTTTTTTTCCTGGATGAACAGTACATAGGCCTATTCTGAGGTACAAAGCAGCAAGGGAAATTGACAATTTCACAAAACAGAACTTTGTAAGATCACCTCAGTGAACCAATGTATTTTCACAGAACAGAAGGTTCTTAATGTAGGGTTGTTTACCAATATGATTACATCATAAAATATTCCTCTATCATAGATATTTGAGCTAGTTTTGTTTGGGCCAGCTCCAGCACTGTCATCAGTATAACTATTCCATAAAACACTTCATTCAACTCTGCTGAATCCAAGTCAGAGGTTTTCTCGATGTTTAAATATCCTGTCATTGATTTCATTTTCTCCATTACTTTTATTTTCATGTTCAAAGAAGTTTAAGTAATTAGTGGGTTAGGCTTTTCCTTTGCATAACTGTGATGGCAAATTCAATCATATCATGAATTTTCAGGTGTTATGTATTCTATATTTTAATTTCAGCTAATAAAAGATGAAAGGATTATTAGTGCCAAATATTTTGACTGACCCTAGAATACTGTGTTTCATTTTCCATTTTAAATGGCGGTATGTACATTTTCATTAGTTTCTGTCTTTGCTTCTTAGCATCCTAATTTCCTCATAGGCTTCACATGTTTGATATCTTTAAGTAGACTTTGATCTGTCTTAAAATATTTAATCTTTTTTGATTTGATGTAATCATTTTTGATGGTTTCTTCTGATGTCTCCACTGTATTTATTGCTTTGCTATATCTCTTTATTTTTCTTTGAGACCTTTTTGTTCAGAGACAGTCATTACTTTTTCAGTGTTATTTTCCTGGCACGTTCATCTATAAGAAATTTGCATCCTTTATTTTTAATTTCAGGGGTTTTTAGACTATGCTTACCTTCATTCTATGACATCGCTGACTGCTAAACACAATGAAAATATGTCCTCTTGTACTTAGTGGCTGTACTACTGCTGCTTCTCAAAATCACTCCTATGTTAATAAAGGTTAAATAAAGAATAGCCTCTTCTTAGAATAGTAGAACAAGAACTGCTTGAAATGTTCATAAAGTGTGTCTCTGCTTTTTTGTGCTGTGCTATTGACTGGTTGATATATAGCTAGTTGAAGGCTTTTATGTTTTGCCAATTTTTTTCTGCCTCTTAAAATCTAACTCAGAACTATGCAGTGTACTTCAGTTTTAAGAATCTGAGTGAAAATACAGTGCAAAGTACTGATGGCAGCAAGATCACCATCTAGCTTGTCTGCATACTGCAAACTGCCTCTAGGAACTGAAGTAAAAGGTGTTTTTTTGATTTGCTTTTTGGTTGGTTGGTTGGTTGGTTTGGCTTGTTGGTGCTTTTGTTTGCCATTTTCATAGCACATCAAAAGTGTCATCCAGTCTAAAACCAGATAACACAGATAATTCAAACAGACAGCCCAGAAGTTGTCTATGCCTTAAAGTTCATTGCAGAGCAGACTGTGATCACTTAAACACAGGCCTTGCTCTAACGTGGTGGTATATAGCATCATTACACTTATTAGATACACAGATGACTTTCTTCTATGACACTAGGATTTATCTAGAGGAAAGAAATCCCCAGCTGATTTATTCATATAGCATTAAGATCTATTCTTATGAGCAGCTCAAAAGGAATTTAGGACAACACAGATCTATAATCATTCACAGTTCATAATATACCAGAACTATTTTCATTCTCAATGAAAGACTGGTAACAGAGGCAACCATATCAGTTCTTGGGACCTGATTAAGAGCCTCCCTATAGTTGGTCTGAGCTCCTGGACTCAAGTGACTGGATGAGAATTTCAGCTTTCACGTTAAGGAAATTGTAGGGTTTCGCCCCTCGTGATTGTCAATAACAGCTAGAAAATACAACACCCTAATGTCATAAATGGAGATTAAAATAAGACTTAACATGAATTAGTAATTTTAAAAGTGTACATTTTCAAGCCAATTCCACTTTTAGGAGACACAGAAGAATTTATTTATGGCAATAAAATCTGCCAGGACACACCAAAAAAAATGCACTTTTGCCTCACTTTTTGAAGTAGTGCTGCAAGTCAAGGTCAATGCATATTCCCTGTGTTTTACACTGTAGGAGTTCACCTTCTAGCACCTGTCACCTGTGATTCCCCAATGGTCTATGGCACAACACAGACAACTTCTTTTCCCCAGGCAAAGCCAGACTTTGCAGATAGGTGGTCACAGTCAGAATTTATCCCCAAGAAAAGACAAGACATTTCTTTTGTGGCATAATTTGTAAGAATTAATTATGTACCTTTCAAGATGGCAGATTCACATAGCTCCTTTCTCATATCTTGCTGAATTTTAGTTTTATCACAAAAGAAATAATAAAAATTACTTTAGAACACTGTGCCTTGCTAAAAGTAAGTGAAGTTGGTACAAATGCTTCGACAGTACCTGTATGTGACTTCTTTCCGTGTAAAAAGAATCTTCACATCATATATGTCAGCCAGCCAACCTTCACTTATAATTTCAAGGTCTTTATTGCCATTTTAAAGGTAAGATCTGTGAAATAAAGAATATGGCTGAAGTTGTGCTGAACTTTCGCAACAGTGGGTAAAATAGTTTTCAAGGTTTCATTCTTTGTATGACTGACTGCATCTCAAGATTATCTTCTTAAGTAATATTGAGAAAGGTTAACTACCGTATTAGTGCTGATTTTTAGAAAAAAACGTCATTTTGGGGAAGCTGAATAGAAGGGAGTAGCATCAAGATGAAATTAACAACAAAGAAATTGTTCTTTCACTGAAGTAAGCCCCACAGACATGGTAATGTAATTTCTTGTTAATGAATGCATTAATAGAACCTTGCCACTGAAGGACCCTCTGAATTTTCAACTACCATAGATCTTTGTTCAAACTGTGTATGACAAAACATTTTATATCAATTATATATTTCATTTGCACAGTTGGATGAAATAATGAGTTTCCAAGTTTATTTCCCAGTAACTCAGAAACAGTGATTAAAATAATTAAAATTCCTTCCACAGCATAAAAATTCAACAATGCACTGTCATTTGCAGATCCATCAGGAAGGCCTCACCAATGTGATGGTGATTTTACTTGCACATGGCTGCTAAGATCCAAAGTTGGAGGGAATGAGAATTCATACAGTGAATGTCTAAACCACAGAATACTCTTTCCCTCCCTTCTTGCTCACGTACCCAAAAGTTTAGTATGGAAGCTGAACTAAAGGGTTTTCTATTAGTCCTCCTCCACTGCTCTTAAGCAAGGAGCAACCCAGGCTCATGCTGCAAGGCAACCTGTAGCCCCATGCACTAGTTTCAGCATTAGTGAATGGCTTACCTTCTACAGACCAGAAGGTTATACAGGTTACTTACCAAAAGCCCAAGGGCCACATCCAATTTGCATATAAACTATAGACATTTATTATAAGTGCATATAACCATATTTGGTATGCAGATGGAAAATAATTTACAGTGGTTCAAGTTCATTAGCAACACCAGCCAGCAGTTCTGCTGTTTTGTCCCCATCCTTCAGTTACAAGAAGAGGGCAGCGGGAGCCTACATTATATGACTCAGCAGGTCTCATCTGGCCCTTGGGCTGCACATTACATGCCCCCATTCTACTGTTTGATGTGCTGAACAATCTCCGATTTCCAACTGGGGATGTAAACTAATAATGAGATTGCTTTAATGCTCTAAATCTCAGTGGCATTATCACAAAGGCCATTTTCTGGCTTTTGCAATTGCCTGAAAGTGAAAGGGAAATAACCGGTAGAGGTGAAAACAGAATTGTTGTATAAGTTACAGGACAAACACAAGCTGCTGATTCAGGAGAAAGTGTAAACTGGTTGCAGCCAAGTAGCAGGGTTTTTTTTCTCCTAATACACAGCACATTGAGTGTTTATTTAAAATGCTGCTCAGGTGGACAGGGTCAAAGGAAGTTGCATCACATTTCCACCAGAGTCTTGGGAACAGCAGATAAACACTGCAAATGCCTTATAAACATTAAAATAGCATAGTAGGCCATGCGATCATTTTGTATACAGTCACAGTATGCCAAGAGATCTGCTTTACATCAGCAACAAAAGCAATGATCTGTTAAATGCAACATTAAACAATCTACTAGCACTTCTGTTTCCAGGTGTTATGACAGTCCATAATTACTTCTCTAATTCTCACTTAACATTTGGGCTATAACATAGTTTCTAGTTGTCAGGCATCATGTAATTGTATTTTAAAATTTCCTAAAGAAGTATAGTCTTGAGAAACCACAAACAGCAGGGGCCAAATTTTAATAAGTATCCTTGTTAATGTCACTGCAGCAACATGATTCCCACTATTTTAATCACAGGGGGTCTTTAACATGCCTTCAGGGACACGCAGTTAAAGCCAAGAAAAATGTCACAATTATTAACTGACTACAAAGAAAGAAAAGTAAGGAAGTTGTTTAAGCATTGCTAGAAAATTACTCTCTTAATTAGAGCATTAAAAGATTGTTATATTTCTCTCTTCAGTAGTGAGTGGTAGTGATGCATATATTTCTACCGGGGTAAACAAGCAAGACACTGACCTTTACTAAAATTAGCTGGCAATGTTTCTCTTGCAACATCCCTGAACTCCTGAGACTCATCTGTGCTGTCCTGCAAAGCTGCCCCCCCTGCGTGTCCCCTCTCTCCACTTCCCCCTGACCTGTACCACATCACACCTACGACATGTAGGGGGCACGTCATGGACCCCTTCCTTAAGCTATGTGTGCCCCTATCCAGTGACATCCAGCAAAGCACTGGAGAAGGACTGAGCTTCTCTGCACACAGAGGTATGTCAGATGCAGGCAGGCAGCATGATACAGAGCTGTACTAAATAAACATGATGGGAGGTCTCCAGGTGGGTTCAATGGGGGAGTTAAAAGGTATGTGCCACAATACCCAAACTCTTCTATGTGTTTTTCAGCTCAATCAGGGCCTTAGGCAATGACTGAGAAAAAAGTCAGGAAAAGGAAACGCAAGCCTTAAATCTCTTCCATCCCATCAGCCAGGATGCCCAGTTGTGCAACCCTCAAATTCTTTTACTGTGAGAATGGCTTTTTGGCCTTTCACCTGCTGGGACAATGCACAGCTGGAGTAACAGGACACAAATTGCAGAGAACTACACATTCCTAGACACCACTACTAGATCCTTATGTTCTACACTTATTTCAACAGTCCTTCAGTGACACTGGGAGGAAGAAGAAAAAAAACCCCAGCAGTACTATACAGAGAAAATGCCTCTCAAACACTTCCAAAATACACCAGGTGTCAGAGCACCAGCATGGTGAAGGTATATGGTATAATACTAAGTAGTGCATGCTGCAAGTGAAGTCTGCTATGTCAGTTACTAGAGAACAAAACAGTGTACAGAGCTGCGCAAAAATACAGATTGGTCAGCAACAGCCACTTACTTCCATGCTTCATCCTTATCTAATCCTTATGCCACACCTTAACTGCTGGTAACTTCAAGTCATCCTTCTGGCCTCTCATGAAGCCTCTGTCTTCTCTTTTGTTTTGACACCCATATGATTTCCACAGGTACCTCAACGCCCTTATCCTTTCCACATATTCTGTCCTGGGCCAGTTACCATCTTTGGCTTTATCAGTGTCATTTATATCTAGCTGAGCTTGACCACCTAGTTACAAACATGTAACTCTCTTGTCAGGCTTTGACTGGCAGTAACAAGGGTAATCTTCAGTTTCCAGAAGCCAGTAATGAACCCTGTAATGAGCCACCGACCAAAAATCTAGGAAAATGATATTAACTGCTTGTGAGCTCAGTGGGTGCAACTACATCACTAATTTAGTTTGATGAAGGGATTCTTTCAAGAGAGAGGTTTTCTTGTGTCCATACTTGGTGTCCCGTGATACTCTCTCAAGCACAACACTGCTGACTCCAAGTTATTTCCCTCCTGGTGGAAACAAGAAAAGTGGAGCAGCCAGCTCTCTACGCATGCCCAGTGAATCTCAGAAAGGAAACTAGTGTGAAATTCATGCTGATAAAGCACAGTGTGGACACAGGTTTGGGGACATGGCAGATGAAATAAAATCTAACCCCACACCAGTTAGTAAAACAGATGCACCAAGTGAACTCCACTTCTCCCTGCTTCTCAAAGAATGCATGAAATCACTCAACAAAACTGTATTGAAGGGGGAGAACAAAGTAGAAATAGGAAGATAAACAGAGTAATTGTCCTGGTTTCAGCTTNGTAATATATTCTTTCTCATTTTTGTTAGTAGTTCTATAAAGAACAAAACTAACAGTCATGTCACAAAATGGAGATCTGTATGTAGGTCAGTGAGAAGAAATAGAGTCACCTGAGCAAAACAACTAAATGTGCTTCAGACTGAGTGGCTACCCTAATCCAATGTAAAAGCTTGCAGCCCTTTGGGAAGAAAATACTGAAAAATGGAGCTCTCTGAGCACCCATACAATTTAATTTTCACTGATCTCTGAATGATGTCTAAACTTAATATTTATTACTTTACTCTAGGAGTTGAATTTGGTCTCTGTTACTAACAATCAAATCAAATCATTATTCTCTACACAAAATATAATAATATTTTAAAGCCTTTCTACTGTTTTCTTGGTGAAGCAACTGCTAAGAACACATGCTGCCTTCCAACCTCCTCTTGTAATATCAACCTACAAATTGTGGCTCTCAAATCATAGGTCTCTATTGCCTACCCAACTAGATAGCAAGGCTCTCCAGTATTATGCTCATCATCTGCTTCAGTGAGCCACTTCTTGCTTCACTAGCTACTCCATTAGCCATTCCAGTCTTTCCCATCTGTAGCAGAGATAAAGACAGAGTCCATATTGCTTGAGAAAATTTCTTAAACAAATTTTTCCTGTACTTTTCAAATCTAGGATTTTGACCCCCAAAGGCTGCAAAATCTTGCACTGGAGAAGAGGTCATTTCTTAGCCCCAGGCATACTTATTTTGCCTAAGCTTCATACCTTATTAAGAATATGACATCCTCTGTTTTATAATACCATTGTTGTTTTGTTTGTTAGAGAAATGCCTCAAATATGATCAAACTTAAAATGAAAACTGAAGATATTTTGGGCTTACCCACTGGCCCTCTTTATTTGTTTCCCCTTCTCTGCATGCACACTGACAGTCTACTCACCTCTGAGCTGCTGTCTGTCTGGAGCACTCAGGGAGGAGCTGCTTTTTTCTTTTAAGCTTCCTATTGCACTTCGGAGTGCTACCATATGCAGAATGTCATTTGCATGGAAGGGAACGGAAGGTTCAGAAAGCTAAAGAGACCTCAAGGGGGAACTCACTGTGTAAACTTGCAGTTAGGAAAATTTCCTGGGAGGCATGATCTGCAGATTAGAGCCTTCAAACATAAGTCTGTGGATTCCCAAGAGTGTTTGCTAATCTCTGGGCACATTATCAAAACTAATCCTTCTTTTGGTCTCTGCTGAAATGAAAAGTGAATGCATGTTTAATTCTTGCAAAAAATGGATGAGGGTTTCTGGCTCTGTGAGATTCTGGCTTTGGATCCCAGCTGGATGGAGTCACCTTCCAGCAGTCCAAAGGCTAGTCTAAAGAACGGTGGGGTTTGAGCTATATCAGAGCACTTACTGCTGCTACCAGCGAGCTGTAGGTGTGTCTCTGCTCATCTTATTCCTTAGTCTGAACTGATATTCTGAGCGATCCCTCTCTCGCACATCTCGATAAAACATTAAAAGCACTGGGTCCCAGAGCAGGATCTACGAGATATTGCAGTGCTTATCTGTGAGTAACCCAGACCCATCGTCAGCCTGGCTCTTTGCTTATTACAAGCAGGTGCTGTCCATTTTGAGACTCTTGTTTGTTGCTTGTCTTTGGACCAAATTCTTCCAAACCTTAGACTCAGTAATTTGGACTTTATTTTCAGCGTGCAAATAAATACTTCTATGAAATTTTATGTAATTAGACCAATCATGATTTCCAAAACCTCTCACAAATTAATATAATCTAGAAAATTAGAGGAAAATGAAATTCACAACTGCTATCTTTATGTGAATACATATGGGATGTTATAGAAACATTATCAGTTTTCATAACTCAGGCTCCTTCTTCTGTGTCAGAAATTGAGAAACTTTTAATTATCTGGGACATCTCTTTCAGTAACAAAAGCAACAGGTGTTAAATTTTCTAAATTTTGTAAATATGAAAACAGTTGTGACTACCTCTAATTTCCAGTAAAAGTGTAAGCATGTTTTGACTAAATATTATAGTGAAAATATCACCATAATGAGAAAATATAACAAACAATTACTTATTACTACATCAGTACAGAATTTCTTACCTACAAGAATTCAGAAAAACCTATACAGTGGGAGTAGGATAATCTCTTAAATCATTACTCAGTTATCTGCCACTACTTTTGGTCAACTGTGCTTTGAAACTTTCAGGCAATAAAGTTTATCTTTTGGAAGACTGTCTTAGACTAAATAGATCTTGCAAAGCAAGGATTCAGAAGAATCAGAAAGAAAGGTATAGAACTTAAACATACTAATCAGTGAAACTGAATAAAGTAGCAAGGAATGTTACCTTAGGAGCATTAGAGAGGAAATGGAGTCCATGTGAATTTCCCTGCAAGGAAGGACTGAGACAATTACACTGATTTAGAAGTTACAGTAATGTGCTTGCTGTAAAATCATACAAGAGAATGAGCTTTTTGCAGCTCCTGAAGGAGAGTTACTATTGTTAAATAAAGTACAAGAGAAGAGGAGTTTCTGAACAATCTATTTCCTTTTTTTGAAAGGACAAGTTTTGCTCCCAACCTCTGTGGGCGCTGGTTACCTGAATGATGCAGAGCCATGCTTCTTCATTGCCTAAACAGGTATGAGATACTGGGCAACACGCTTCCATCAGTCAGTTAGGCTTAGTTTTGTAGCATCTTTCTGTGCACCCCTACTTTGGATGAACTGTTGAGCAGATTCGGTAACATTAATCTGCTTGTTCTTTATGAACCATATACAGTAGTTGCACTCTTTGTGAGCCAAAATACAGGCATGCCATCCTTTTACTCTGGTCAGTCAGCATGATCTCGGGTAAGTAAATCAAATGCTCTTAGAAAAGATTTTATAAGGAATTTATTCCCAGTTTGGTTGCTGCCTCCTGAGAAATGTGTTACCAGCCAGAACACAGTTAAGAGAGTGAACTGAATAAGAGTTTTAGACCACTAATGTTACACATGATTTGAGGATGTACAGAGCCAATCCTTGGCCAAACTAAACAAATCTCTAATTTTATTTATTTATTTATTTATTTTATTCTCACAGCTCAGGAATTAGTTGAGGGCCAAGAGGTTTGGCAGAGGGGAAGCATTTTTTGTCCGTTTTTCACTGAGTGAGAAAGTGAAGGACAATGACTCAGCAGTTATTTGAATTTACATCACAGATCATATACACAAATATTATTCATGAATGTCATTCTATGAAAGGCAAGACATCTTAGCAGAAAATACTATTCTCTCTGATTACAGTACTAGTTGTTTAATTAATGTAATGGGTAGACAGGACAGTATCAGGCTAAGTATACAAACTGCTAATCTCAATGGGACTGTGTTTTGAAAGTAAAATGTACTTCTGATCTACTGATGACTTTTGTTATTCTAAGAATAACAATGGCATATTCAAAAATATTATTCTGCATGCAATTTTTGTTTGCTTTCTTTATATAATGTTCCTTATAAGTTCATCTAAATTATTATTTAAGTATTTATACGGTGCTCACATTTGTGGAAGAGAATATCTTACAATCCAAAGCTGCATACCATCAAATTAGATCTTAACTGCATACATCATAAAGGAAATTTCAGCATCTCCTTCAGCTTTGTGCAACACATTTATTCAGGTGGAACTTAATTAAACTGAACAAATTAAAACTTAATACTGACTCATTTCAAAGCATTGGAGCAGAGAAGTAGACAGTGACACTGGAACAATTTGTAACCATCTAGGACATTGTCATCTCTCAGTAGCCCTGAATTAGCCATCAAAAATTTTGTGAATTTTAAATTTGATTTTCACTGTGTAAAAAAATAATTTGAGAAGAAGAGAGACCCGTTAAGCTATGCATTTCAACAAGTCTCTCAGGATGTGAAAACACCAAAGTATACACTTTTTGACCACTACAGGCAACTGTTGTATTGGCTAGTGTGTGTGCATATGTGTGTGTGTGTGTATACCTATCCAACCTCATCATATTTGCTTTATTAGCTTTTCCTTCATCTAGTCACATCATAACTGAACATAAACTGTGCTGACCTACACGTCTGGCAATGTTTAACATAACCTGTGCTAAAAAACCTTCAATGTGGAAGTCCCATAACCTCCAAAAGTAACCGACTCCAGTGCTTGACCCTCCTTGCACTGGAAAGGCTTTCTGACTATCTAAACTGATCTCCCTTGGTTCAATTTCAGGCCATTATTTCTTTGTATGCCAGTGGACATGAAAAATAACTCATTCTTTTAGATCTTGAAACAATCTTCTACATATTTGAAAACTGTTACTGTGCCTCTCTTTTACTCTCCTTTAGAAAAACCAACCCTAGTTCTGGGAGTCTTTTCTCCTAGATGGTGCTCTCAAGCCCTCTGAGCATTCCTGCAGCACTCTCTTACTGAATAATCCCTCCTTGTGTTCCCTCTGGAGCTGCTCGGCTCTGCACTGGACCTTATTTTAGAAGCTGTACAATTTCTAAGGTAGCCAAAAAAAAGGTAAAGGAATTGACTTACAAGATTGGATGCCCAGAAACCTTGCTTCATAAAAATGAAACTTAAAACAGCTTGGGCTCTTACCCATGGCAGGGTCTCTAGATACCACCCAAACGCGAAACAAAACGCAATAACTCTGTAGTAACTGAAGAGTAGCAGTAGGTCAAATATTTCACATTTCCCCAGAAAAATGGAGTGCAGAACATAGCCCTGATATGATAGGTTCCCATAAATTTAAGCATTCAACCATATTCAAAATAAACTCTGTCTCTAAAATAAGCATTTGCAAAGCAGAAGAAAAACATAAATCACTGTGATTGCTAAAACAAGTGAAAAATAAAGGATGAAACTAAAAATGAACATCTAGCACAGAACATTTCAAGAGAGTAAAGTGGTGCTCAGTAAATGCTCACAAGGTTTGAATAGCTGAGGATGATTTTCCCTTTACTGAAAAAACCCTGTGTGGAAACGAATGCAGGAAGTAAAACTGGTAAGCAAATTTACAATCAAAATACAGCAGAAGAAAAGAATCAGAATTGGCAGTGTCAAAAAGATAGGAAAAAGGAAATGTTCTGATCTACTTTTAAAGACCAGGAGCACTTAACTGTCAAAGCAGATAATACAGAAATGATTCCCAACACGAAATTTTTCCTACATACTAACAGAGCCATCTTCAGTGTGGTTTTAAAATCTCATGTGCAAAACCATAGAAGCTCTCCATACAAATACATGAGAAAAGCACAAACCTCCTATGTTTTACACGGTGGAGGTCTGGGGAACTGCTCTGCGTGTAGTCCTATACTTCATGAAGCCAAGAAATATTCATTACATGAAGAAAAGCCTAGGGCTACCCAGAAAAACTGTAAAGCAGGTTATTTAATTTCAGTTGCAATTTAACAATGCAGAAAAAGCCAAATGAGGACAGAACTGAAGATCAGGGCCATGTGCAGAACTTTCAATGTACTTTGATGACTGGGATTTAATAAAGCTATCGCTCTCTTTTGCGTGAATAGTATTTCTCACCAACTTAGTTTTACTAGATTTATTAAGTGTTCATGAGGGAAGTCTCGTTGTCTTTAGTACATTTGCTACGTGTAACCTCTCCTGGAACAGTTTAAACAACTAATTTTCAGGCTATTCTTCGTGAAATGTTTGGTTTATGTGTTCTTAGATTTGGATAGTGGGTGGTTGCTAATTCAAGCTGCACTGCTTCAATTTTCATATTGGCTGACAACCTCCTTGCAAATAATAAAAATGCCCCTGGCCCTGCATGTCCAGGAGGAATTATTTGATGCATAATTGATCCATCTCAAATAATTAAAACATCTGAGACTTGTGAACATTTGTACAATTAACCAGAAGATGCTAGAAGGCTCACAACTGACGATTAGTAGCCTGCTATGGCACATAACTATTCAAAATTTGACACCTGTCCTCAGAAACTTACTTGTATTTATGAATCTGATTTAAAAACTTTGTTTATTTTTGAACCAGCTGTGGACACTAGCTTGGAAATTATTTTTACTATTACCTTGAAGTACAAAAAACAGACAGTGCAGATGCTGTGGGCATGATGCTTGGCTAGGATAAATCAACAGATTTTATACAAAGCAGTACTCCCTCTGACAACTGCAGAGATTTAGCCGAAGATATTGAACAGACAGTTAATAGATCTTTTTGAAGCTATTAAGAAGCTAATTAAGCAGGGTCTCCACCTCTTTACTTTTGATATTAATGACATAAAGGCATATAAAAGCGATGTTCCAACTTTCAAAAATTCTCACTAATCAGGAAAAGGGCAGAATGATACCTATGAATAGACATAGAAGGAGTTCATACACTAGATCACTTGATTTGATGGCTGGGTCAGAGTTCAGTGCACATGAATACTTTGTGAATGAAGCATACAAATGGAATTGTTTACTAACAGATGAGTGCATTAATGTAATCAAAAAGCATAGAAGAGATTTAAGAGTTAAAATACTGGCAAATGTTCACCTCTGAAGACTGCAGGGATTATGAAAATACAAGCTGTGCAAAAACTATGAAGCTAAATGATTGAGTTTCTTCCTAGATTCTACAAATGTCACTTTTCAGCTGTGTATTCTCTCTCAGAAATCTATCATGTATTACATAGCAGAAAGTGTACTTATGCGATGCTAAATAATTTGCAAATAGTAAAATTCGGCATTTATACGGCACTATGAAACTTTTTTGGTCTGAAATGCTTAAAATTTAAAGTCCTAGTCTGACAAACATTTCACAGAGTTTGTTACCAGGTATCTTCCTGGCACAGTTAATTGAGCAACACAGAATAAATGATGCCTGGTTGTAAGTATTTGCAGGATCATCCTTAAAAGAGACAATATGATAGGTGTGGAATTCAGTGTTAAAAGTTACCTAAACAAACACTGAAAAAATATTGTAATAAATCATTGAAAGTAAAGGAGAACTAGATTATACTATTCAAGATAAATTATGTTCCCCATATACAAATATAATATTAACTTAAGCCTTTCAGC
The DNA here is from genome assembly GCA_013400535.1 of Scopus umbretta. Classification (NCBI taxonomy): domain Eukaryota; kingdom Metazoa; phylum Chordata; class Aves; order Pelecaniformes; family Scopidae; genus Scopus; species Scopus umbretta. The sequence continues at coordinate 25,451 of VZTL01077693.1, forward strand.
ATGGTACAAGTGACTGACTATAAAAATAATAATCAAGGCAGTCATTCAGGATTCAAAACCAAAAGAATTTAAATTAAAGGCAATGGACATTGTTCTGATAAAGATTGTGCTGTTACTTGGTCTGCATTAGGCATCTAACGCTTTCCCCACTAAATGCCTATGTCTACCATTCAGCATCCAAAAAGATATTATTGAGATTTTTTTTTTCATTCCAAAGTGTCTTCAGTTGTAATTTTTAAGGAAAGAGTGAAGACACACGTGTTTGCCTGCCTGCACTTTCCACAGTTTAAATTGGGAATTCTTTCCTTGCATTGTACACATTAACGTCCTTGGAAGATAAACAGATTTGTTAAAGTGTCCTGATGAGGTGATACAGTTTAGTATTTAATCAGTTGTTCTGCAAAGTTTAAACATTAGAAAAGACATCACAAAAACAGTGACTGGTAATACTTTCACTTCTATGGCCATTGACAAATTCATATTTATCCATATACGTTCAAAATCTACTATCATCTACATAGGTTTTTTGGAAGACAGAAATACTTTTTTCAGGAGATAATCTTAGAACAATTTAAAGAGATACAGCCAACCTATTATCTTCCCCATGTTATTAGAATCAACATTTAATATTGTTATAGCCTTTGGAGATTAGCAAGGGAAAAAAACGCCTCCTCTTTTTTGGGGGGGTTAAAAAGGCTCTTTATTTTTTTCCTGTTGAGAGACTATATCTGGTTATTTTCCTTGCTCTCCCCATATGTAACAAGTTACTTTTGTAGTTTGTGTGTTCTTCCCTACAATGATAGAAAGAAAAAAAACAGGAAAGTGTAACTGTAATTCCACAAAAATTGGCTGACAAGACCCTCTAGTAGGTAAGATGCTTCTAACATTTCTAAGAATGACCAGATTTCAAGTTCATGGCATTCTCTTAATGCTTGTAAAAGCTATAACCCTGGCAGCCTGCAAAACTGAAATCCTTTTTCATTACTACTTCTGTAGAACAAGCCTGGCTGTAGCACAAGTTTTTCCAGTTTTGCACCCAAACACCTTCCCCTTTTTCAAAGAATCACGCAGAAGTGAAACTGTAGTAATTTCTTGTGGCATCATTTCCTGGGATGCCACTGCCAGCTTGCAGTGCTAAGTGGCATACTCTCAGCTAGCTGGAGAGTCATCACGTTGGTCTTGAGAGATAGAGTGTATTCCTCGAGATCTTCAGGAGCTGGAAAAATGGTTAAAGACATTGTAGAGACTCCTTCAGCTTGAAATATATCTATTTTAGATCTTATTTCTCCAATTCTTTTGCAGGCTCAATGGAAAAAAACACCTGCTGAAGAGGAAAATAGATTATTTTGAATTTTCTCACTGAGCAGCTATTTCCAGCTGCTGAGCACTCCAGAAGTTGATGAAGCTGGCATGCAAGAGGGAGGAATACATTGGCAACAACTCACCAGTTGGCAGCAAAGCTTCCACCCTTCTGCATCTATATCTTGGAGGTGAAAGAGTGACTAACACAGTCCCCTGAAGGATATTAGCTTATAAATGATCAATAAAAGTCTTTCCTTCGGCAATGCGTTCTTCCTGCTGCTGTCAACAGCTACGAGAACTGCAAGCTTCTTTTGTCTATATATTTTATTGATGAATAAGATAACCACAAACATATACACTTTCATTGTTCAATAGGATCAATATCACTTTAATGTTGCTTTAGCGTTGATTTAGGGTTGTTTTATTTTTAGAGTTTCTAGTGAGGAGAAAAATCCTTAACAAGCTATAGATTCTGAGTCCTTAACATAACTTGGCTACCATTTTTATAACAGCAAATCTAGAGCAGGAAATTTGGCTGAATTTTTTCTTGAACAAATATTGCATGATCTCCGGATAGCATCCGGCTAAGCCTATAAAAGACACAGTAACATTTATATTAAAAAGAGGCTGCTACATATTGATTTAATTGACACCTCTGTCACTGATTCTTTTTGTGACCTTGGACAATTAATTTACTCTGTTTTACTTTGTTTCTCTATCGCAAAATGAGTTCTTAACAACATGTAGTTATTAGTTATTGTAGGACTTTGTGAAAAGGGGGCTGGAAACTGGTTTGTGTTCATCAAGTAAACTAGATAGGCTTGCATTTCTATACGTTCAAATGCCTAAGAATTCCCTGTGCTCTTTACAAAGAACCAAGGGGAAAAAAGAGCTTCCGATGTTCAGTTCTTTCAAAAGTATGTTCAGCACCATCCATAATACATGTAATTGAATAAACCACTCATCAGGAATATTTATATACATATATTTTATACACATACTTCAAGTGGCAACCTTTCAAAGGCTGTTTTGCTATTTTTCAGGTAAACCTCTGAATTTATTCACTCCTCTATAATTAATACTCTTCCGTTTATCTGGTCCTTTGTGTCTTCAGCCTCAATAACAGTTGACCATACAAGGTGTGATGAGGTACCAGGTTTGTTTGTTTCAATTTTATGGCCTAAAAAGGATAATTTCACAGGCCCTGCTAACTAACATTCTGGAAAAAAAGGAAGAGAGGGAAATGAAAGAACATTTCTTTTCAGAAAACCTGTAATCTTCTATCTTTGATTATACTGATCTGAGCCTGTGTCTAGAGTGTAGGACAGACCTGTGGTCCTGCTCCATGATCATCCAAACATAACACCACTCTGTTCCAGGTTTGTACTCCTGGCTTTCTTCTAAAGGAGTGTATGGTATAAAACAGGAAGAAGAGTCTAAAACTTGTCTAGACAAGGATACATACTGGGCGTGCATTTATTGCTTGGAGTTAGATAGTCTTCAAAGCTCACAGAGAGGTATGTGTAATGGTAAATAGAACTATTTAATTTCACATTTTATCATTTTCCTGCTCTCCGATCCAACAGCACTTGAAAACTTACTAATATAATAAATGTGATTTAATTAAATGTTCATAAGATCTGTGTCCCATTGACTCCCTGAAGGGTTACTAGCAGTGTGAGTTAGATCCTTGGAAATCATGAGCAAGTTGTTGATTTTCAGGTGGTAGCTAACCGAAGTGATACGACTGACTCAGAATATTCAAACAAGGGAAAAGTGCACAACCTAAAGAGGAAGAGATCTGTTAAGGTTGGTTTATGCTTCCTCTGCCCAGTGCACCTACAAAACAAAGCACTGTTAAGTGCAGGGAGGAGAGTCATTGCAGAAGCAAGTTCTTTCTCTGATATTCACATCTTTCAGACATGCCAGTGCAAATGCTTGAAGGGATACAAGAGCAAGCCACGGTAAAGACACAAGGCAGGCGCCAACCTGTGATTACAAACACAGTTTTACAAGCAGGCAGAAATATCACCAAGGTCTTTGCTGCAGCAGACAGCGTCTGTGTCCCTATAGATATGACTGAAATAGGACTGTACAATTCCCAGAGAGGAATATATCTTATAGACTGCAAACAGACTGACACTGATGCTGTCATACACTATGCTGTTCAGAAAGTAGATTATTAAGCACAAGTTTCAAAAAGTATACCTGCAGCAAGTTCAATGTGGTGCAAAAGCTGATAGTGATTCAGCTACACGTAAGCAACATTAAAATCAACAGGAGTTTCAACACCATTTGGGATTACAGTCTTAAGTCTGTAAGGTCTTAACATCTGAGGTCCCTCATATTGTCACAAAACTGCAGCTAAATTATACTAGCAATTTATCTACAATAATTTGTGTTCCTTATACCATGGTATCTTTTGCTTTTGCCTAATGGCAATATTCATGCTGTCATCCAATACCTTATATACAATCAGAACAAACTGACTATACTTTGTTTTTATGCAAGATGGACCATTTAGACTTCATTTGTCAAAGAGGTAGAGTAACATTAGATATTTACAACAAATGCTAAATTTACCTTGCTTTCACTCTATCTCCACTTCCAGATTCACTATGTCTTCTATGTTTCCAGGTTCTTTAGAGTAAATGTATAGCAGGCTTAATTCTGCAGTTTCTCAATAAATTTACTGATTTTGATCTGTAACTTCTCTGGCATTCTTTCAGCCAGACATGGCAACATAAAGAAAAAAATCTAATGTAATTAGTACAGAACTTTTTGATGACTATGACCTCAAAATTTTAAAAAGCAGTGGCTTGATCAACAAGCAATACCAGTTGAGATTTTTACGAGGGAAAAGTTCCAGTTCATTAACAAGTTATATAAAGAAGTAACCAGCATCTTTTACTGAATAGAAAGCAGTAAGTTCCAAATATCTGTTATTTATGCATTTATCTGGATTTTCACA
>VZTL01077696.1:683-12204 GCA_013400535.1 Scopus umbretta
GGAGTCTTTGCACTACACTACATTGCATTGGAATTTTTGTTAGAGATTTAGCGCTGAATCCCTCCTGTACCTGAAATCCCAGCAGGGGCCTTACCTTGCTTCACTTCATAAATGTCCAGGGCTGTTTCCTGTATGCTCAGAAACTTCTGTAGATTATTTTTTTCCTTTTCCCCAACAATTATATTATTTGTCTTACTTTTTCTAAAAAGAGTCAGACCATTATAAATATTTCAGTAGTAATTATTCACAGCACTAAGGAACAGAAAGAACGTCTGTGTCACGGACAGGTTAAAAAAAACTTCCTATATGCAGGTGAGCAGTTTGCCCAGTTTAATTAGACTCCTTTGGAGAAATGTTCCTTATAAGAGCATAGTGTGTGGTTGCAGAATCAAGCCATAAGGTATGATGTCATTATTAGCATATGAAAGGGACAAACCTAATGCTGCCTTTCAATCACCGCAGCTGTTCAGCCTCTAAATTTCCAAAATGTGGATGCTTTCATGTCAGCTGGAGATGCCACAGTGGATGTTAGATGCTAGTCAGCGGGTGTATATCTATCTTTCTATCCTTATTGATACCTTACGTTGGATTTTAAACATATCACCTTAAAACAGGCTCTGAGATTGCGTGGAGCTCATATGGTTGACTCCATTATTAAAGTTATGCGTAGTAGTAGTTTAACTTAACAGAATTGTAGTTGAAAAGCCTTCCTTCCATTCATCCGTCTTTATAAACAGCCTTCTGGTGATGCCAGTGCAAACTTGTGGCGTGTCTTCCGGTCTTGTTGGCACTATGGAATTGGTTTGGCTTGGAGCATTTGCCAGTCTCTGCAAGGACTCTCTGCCTTCTGTAATGACCTATTTACTATCTTGCTATCTATTTTTAAAGTCAATTTAGCTAATGGGCATTGCTGTTTGTTTTACACTTCCAGTGCCTTTTCAAACCTCATAGAATTTATGATGTTACACCTTTAAGAAGTCCTATGATAGTACAGTGGCTGCCAGCCAGAAACAATATACTATTTTGTCAGATTTCCTGAGAAGAAATGGAATGAATTTTGTGTTGCCCCTCCCCTTTATAAGATTAATAGTAATGCCTAACAGAAAAAAAAAAATTAACTTTTTTTTTTCCTTTACATGCCAACAAACTGCAGCTAAAGCTCTGGTATGCTGCAAAATAAGGGGGCCTTCTGCATATGGGACTCAATCTGCCAATTACATTCTTGAATAATTAAACGTAATTCCTTCTCCATTTTTTGTTTTTTAATCCAACTCAACATTTTGTTTTTTCAAAAACTCTCCTTCAGTCAGACAGTAACAGGATGCTTAGGCTATTGCATTCGGTCCATTGGCTAATGTGTACTGATAGGAGGGAGATGGTGACAAAACACCTGTTTGGGTAATTTTACTTAATCATTGAGAATGAGATGTAAATATGTGCTTAAAATCAAGTAGCATGTTTAAAACCCCTTGTTTGAGATCATATCCAACAATGCTGCCTTTCATAGTATGGGGTGCTCTGAGTAGGTGAGCCTGATTTTGTTTGATTCGGCTGTTATCATGCATGGCACGGTCATAGCCTTTGTCTTCACATTGTCCGTTGCGGACGTTTTGGTTGTATTACAAAGGGGGAGCGGCTGGAGCGAAGTTACTCACCTGTAGGAAGCGTACTCATTTCATTGCCTAAGAGATGGAACTGAAAGAAGTCCTCCAACCTAAAAGGAAAGGAGACATAGTCTTGCAACCTTGTGAGCTTGCGTTTTGGCACTTCGAAGATAATGGCAATATATGAGGTGTTTATCTAATCAAATCGGGGCCCTTTGAGAGATGAGAATGGGATTAACTATTATTGTTAGAAATTATTTTGATGTTTGAGTTTAGTATCCAAATTCCACAGTTTCCATTGAAATTGAAGCAAACTGTGCAGAGTTCATCTAGACAGTGATACAGGGCCTCTGTGATGTTCCTCTGTGGCAGCCTGTTTGTGATCAGTTGGAATATCATGGAAGTGATACTGAAGAAAAGATTGAAAGCGTCCATTTCTCTGGCAATAAGATCAACAATGGTGATAATGCTTTGTGTAGCATGGACACGTGTTATGGGGCACCTCTTCATGGGATGAGATGCCAAGTAGGATGTGATCCTGAAATACTGTAGTACTTGTAGAAGAGTTCAAGTAACAGTTTTTAATTTTTTTTAAAAAAAATATTTTTTACAGCAATGTAGACAGCAGTGCTTCAAACCTGTGTCATTTCTTAAAATTGACTGCATACTTGGTGAAAGTAGCACAGTAGTTGCGTGCTCTATTCTGAGCACCTTGATAAAACTTCTGAATATGTCGAAAGACTGGAGTCAGATTGTGAATTCTCATTGGAAGCGCAAGCCCTGGAACGTTAGCTGGAGATGCAGTTGCTCATGTTACAAGTGTACGTGTTCCAGTCATTCCTTCTAACATCTAGGAATCCCATTACTTGTTTTGATAATGTTGGTGTTAGGTTTCCGAGTTCTGCTGACAGGATGTATGAATTTAGATTTCAAGGCAAATGGTTAGTCATAGCCTTCATATTTTTCTGTCTCATGTGGAGAGCTGTTCCTTCTTCTCATGATAGCCTGTAGTACAAGGAGAAAATTAAAGGTGACTGAGGCTAAATCTGGTGTGGACGTAGACAGTTATGGCTACTATCTTGATTGTGCTAGTATTTTGTGTTCCGTTACATTACACAGTTTTGTGTCACAAGTATTTTTTTTTTTTTTATGATTGGGGAGGACTGGTATGCTGAAACCAGTTGCTTAATGGACAATAATACTTATATTTTGTAATTTGTTGAGTAAATTTGCTCTGAAGTATGCAGTTTTGAAAAAATAGATCATAATTATGTTTGAAAGATAGTTTTGAAAAGAAAATTTTGAAAGAGGATCTTTCCTTTGAAGTGCCTCTGTTCATTTGTTAAGCTGTATATGCACACATATAATTTGACTTGTGGACTTTTAGTTGGAAAAGCTTTAATAACGTTGTTAATACGCCTATATGCCTTGTGTTGACCACCAGAGAAAGATATTAGGTAACAAAAATTAACATTTCAATAATAAGCCTCCTAAATGTTGCATGGAGGACAGTCAAATGTGTTTTGTTAAGTGCTGTGGTGGCCAGGATCCATTGGCTAGGATCCACTTGAAAAATCAGATTAAAAGTTTCTGTGCTCGACAAACACAATGTCATTAGTTTAAAAATTCCCTGAAGGCTAGTGTTGTAATTAGATGAGCCCAAAGCATGCAACAGTAAAATTAATTTTCTTCCAGGAATGACCAGCAGCATCTTTAAAAAAAAGGAAACATTGACTGATCCTTGTCAGATAGAGTAACCACAGTAAGAAAGAAGAGTTTGCCAGGAATGGATGTCACAGCTGAAGCCACAGCACCTTACTGTGGGTGGAGTGGATCCCACCAGCCCCAGCCTGGTGGGAAGCAGCGAGGTCTGTGAGGATCCTGCTGAAAGAGCCCTCGAAAATGATCATTCATGAGGTACCCCCTATCAAGGGCTTCCCTAAATTGGATATTACAGATGCTGAGTATTGGCAGAATAGCAATAAAAAAGTTACAAAACCAGCAATACCCTTTGGATTCTAATTGTCACAAAAAAGCATATGCCCATCTTTGTGTGATTCCTTAACTTTGCTCTCTGAAGAGCATGTGAGCTTCATAGTGCTAGTCTACAACACTCCAGCTTCAAAAGGTGTGCTTGTTAACCTGTTAAGCAAAACAGCTAATCTGCTTGGTTGATCTTGTTACTCTTCTCCTAGATTACCGATTTAAATCTGTTTTGAGCTGGTAGTTTGATAAAAGAGTTACTTCTCCCACTAGAAATAACAAAGAGTAGAGATCGCAAACTTACCATCTCTTTAAAATGTAGCCACAACTACATAAAAAACGTAATTTGTTCTTCTTGATTAATTGCTCTAATAAAAAATGCCTACATTGTCTTCATGAACATAAATACTGTTGTCAAGGAAATAATTTCCCAAATACTTGTATTCCATAGGAAACTAGGAAAAGTACGAATGTACCTGTGGTGGGCTCTCCGAGTCTTTCAAACTTCCATTGGGATCAGTAAGGCTATGGCTGTACCTGTTGTCTGAGTGGGCTTAGAGCCTGAACTTGAATTGAATGCTGTCCCAGAATTGTGGCAGTATTTAGTTGTTAGTGGGCGCCTTGGCATGCTTTTGGCCAATGTCAGCAGCCTGAGCAAGGCATAGCTCAGGGAAAGCCATGGACCAGGGGCTATCCCAAAGTGGATTATGAGTAAGCCCCGTTTTGTAAGAGAAGAGCATTTAGCATGTGTGCTGTACTGCATGGCTTCAGCATTTGTTTCCTGGCCTGTTCTGCATACAAGTGGAGTTGTAGTCGTAAAGGTGCTGCTGCATGTTTTTGCATAAGGAAAAGCTCCAGTTGCAGGCGGTTCACGTCGAGAAAAACAAGAAGCCGCTGTCGTCTATGATAAAGCAACACTTAAGAAAGTTTATTGCATATTGTTGTTTCATATTTGCGTGTCTGTATAAAAAAAATCACACATACATGTTGTTTCATTTAACAACTAGCTTCTTATGTTTTGAATAACGCAGTATTAAGTGATGTCCAGGTCTTTCCAAAATGCTTTTAGGGTCTTGTAAACATGTAGCAAAGTATCAGAACTAGAATGAATGTTAACGTTGTGTCTCAAATGTTTGCCTAATAATCTCTGAGGGTGTAGATATGACACCACTTTTCTGTTTCATTTCCTAAAAGGTGTTTTGACTTTCTTAGAAGGAAATAACTTCCAGCAAAATATAACTTAAACCTAGGTCAACGTTTGTAAACCCATTCTATTAACTTGAGTAAGCATGTATTATGAACTTGCTCTGAACTTAGATAAGTATGTGTTATGCTGGGCTGTAAGTGTGACAGGTTGGTATTTTTCATTATGAAACTATTGGTTAATGTAAAGAGCCACTGTAAACACCATGGTGCTGCTGCTCAGCAGTTGTAAATTGTCATGCTCCTCAATGTTCCACAGAATTGCGACATTTTCCACTTCTTGCCTTAGTTTCAGAGTCACACATTTAGTTACACTGAACAATTTAGATGTGTTTTTGTTCCTGATACCAAAGATACAGGCTGGTTTTTTTTGAGAGAGGGAGTTTTTTTTTTTTCCTCCTTACACATTGTGTGAAACGTACTGAATATTGCCGATTATGGAAGGCTGATTTTTCTAGAGTTGGTTTATGCATATCTTTTTAATAAATAGGTAAATAAAGTCAAATTATCAGACTTGACATTCTAAGAGGTGGTCTGATTGCTAGTTTAAAATTTTACCCTTATTTTCCTTAATTGTATTTGGGTGGGTGTTGTTTGTTTATTGTGTTGAGGTGGGTGTTGTGTTAATTTTGCCCCGTAGTCTTGAAATTACTAATTTCCAATGAGATTTCATGTCTTTTAAAAACCGACTCACTGTTTTGGAAGAAATCTTTGCCTTTATGTTAAATTGTTTCATTTTCTCTTAATACTGCTATTCATGCTGACTGTGTACAAAGGCATGGACTTAAGTACTGGATTTCTAGCTAATGTAAGTCAATAGGTAAAAGGCTTTGTCTTAGACACACACCAAAGTCATCTGGTTTTGAGTTACGTTGAACTTAAGACATGTTTGGCTCATCATGATAGGATAAATCACTAAATGAAACAATTAACTGCCAAGTCTCTAAGAACATGAAGTTGGGAGGTTTTTAAAGCTTGCTTATGCTTATGTCTGCTTGTAAAGAGTTTGAGGTACTATAGATATAAGAAGTATGTTCAAGACCTCTTGGCGTAAGGTTCATCAGTTGTCAGCTGTACGCAGACAGCCCTTTATTATGGGGAAAAAAATAGCTAACAAGTTTTGTTTCTTGCTTCCGTAGATAAATAAAATTCTATAATGTTTGTTGATTATAAGTGGGTGGGGTAAATGAAGTCACTGTAAGGAGGACTAATGTATGTATTTAATTTTTCTTGTTATTTTAATGGGAGAACTGCCATGTGTTGGCGCGAAAGAAGCCTTTGAATCTTACAGCTTTTTTTTTTTCTTACTGTAAATTAGTCATTCCTATGCTGCCTTTTTTTTTTAAGTGACACAATCCATTTTGAATCTGTTCATAGAAGAAAATGTAAGCCTCAGGTCTTTTGCATGTCACTGTGTCTTCTTTCCAAGGTTTGTGCTATTATTGTCACCATGTTAAGGGCTTTTCTTTCCAATGCTTTGCTAAAAATGCACCCAAACAAATGGGAGACTGCTGTGGGGGAACAAAACACAACCCGTGACAAACTCTCAACTACTCAATCTGGAGAAATAGAAATACTTTTCCGCAAATCTTTCTTCTGTGTAATTTCAGGTTTTTTGGTGAGGCTCCAATACATGGAAACTTTTCTGACAGATTAATGTGATTTTTAAATTAATGACACTCCTTTATTAATGCATGACAGCATTGGCTATCTGCATATTAAACAAAGACTTCGTTAATTAAAATATGCATTGATTAACCACATGTGAAACATTTTTAAATAGAATAGAAACAATCTTCATAAGTGTGGATGATGAGGAGTTCAGTCTTCCAGACACCTCAGAAATGGGAGAAGCCTGGAACAAGTTATATATCCGAACTTCATTTCCAAAGGAAAAATGTATTGACTCAGTGTCCTAGCTGATTGTGTGTCATTTCGAAAACAAAAAGCAGTATTGAAAGAGTAAAAGATTTAGCTTTCTATTGAATATGCTTCATGACTTTTGATGTAGGCTGTCAGTCAGCTGCAGGCAAGCCTTATTTGTCAAATAATTATTTTGATCTCAGTTCGCAGCCCTAACATAAATTGATTAATGTTTACTCATGTAAGTAGCCCCACAAAAAATCAATATTGTGATCATTCCACATTAGTACAGAAACAGTTGTGAAGTCCCTCCCTGCCCCTGCAGTCTTTACAGCAGCGGGGGCATGATGATTAGGATCCACACAGTATCACAACAGAATCCTATCGTGTGTCTTCTTGCTGTCGTGGATGACTTATCCTTTTGTTCCTCCTCTACCCAAAACAATGTAAACCTCATTCATTACCTCTTGGGAGACCAGTAATGGAACCTCTTACTTTCAGATTGACAGGTCCAGTGTGGATTGTTGAAGCCTAGAAATTGTGTCTTCTAAGGAAGAAGAAATTAAGGGAAGTTTCTCGTCTTGTGGAGAATAAAAATGAGTCTTCTCAACTGAGTTCTGTACTTAATGATTTGAATATGGGAAGCTGGTCTTGTGTGTAATACTATTGTTATTTTTTGAATGTTTTCAAACTTACTGAGGTTTACTGAAGAAGGAAACACTTGTAGGCCTGATTCCAGCTAATGTAAATGGATATAACACTTAATTGGGCTACTGTGATTTCCACTTCTTAAATCAGGCCAAGTACAGTTTAAATTGTTAAGTGGATTAACAGAATGTAATCTGCTTTGATTGGTGTATCTGATCAGGTTTTTCCTTTGATCTGTGCAATGTACTGAGAAACTAATGTAAAAATTTGGTGAAATGTAGTTTACTACAGAAAACCAGCAGAATTATTGCATGATACGTTCACATTTCCTGTACATGGGCAAAAAGTTTTCTCGTATGAATATTCTACTTTCCAAGTTACTCACTGAGTATCTGTATTACTGCACATACTCTCTCATTTTTGTAAAACTTTAGATAGTTCAATCTAACTGAACTTGATTGAAGACATTTTATCTCATTAAAATGTAAATGTAGGTAATCATACTTTGCATTTTTGTAGCTCTTGACTTAAAAGTTCAGTTCTTCTTGTTGTTAGTTACCTGGAGTTAAAAATAGTCCATCCATGATCTCTAGAGCATGAATATTCCAAGCTGTAGTTAGGTGCTGTAGACACGTTTTCATCTGCAGGTGGTATTTTACTTGTCTGTAGTTTGTATTAAATAGCATGGCTAGAAGTCATACGTGGTGAACAGAATATCACCTATTTTACAGTTAGCAGACACTTTAGCGAATGCAAGCTGTCTGCTTTTTTTTTTTAAACAGAAATATAGAGTAGATTTAAGTATTTATCCATTATTCATACATGGAAAGGACCCAAGGAAGAGTTACGAGTGTCTATAGCTCTGTTCCTCTTGGACTGTGCAGGAAAATTTTTCGTATAGACATTTGTGGTGGAAAGAATGAGTCGGACTGTGAACTATCCCATAGGTGTGCCGTTCTGGCACAGTCCCGTTAGCAAAGCCCAGGATTAACGCTGAAAGAACTGGGGATAAAATGCCTGTGGCTGTAAGGATTCAGCTATAGAACAGGCTTCCAAATCAGATCAGTGAAATCTGAACTCCTACAAATGCTTCCAGACTTCTGGTTTTGAGAAAGCCCTTTCATGACAAGTGATGGCTCAATGTGAAGAGCTTCCTCTTGCCACCCTTACCTCACTTTCAAAAAGTATGTAATAAAAGCACTGTTTAGTGTAGCATATTTTGTTTCTTAAATGTGACAACCTCCATTAAATCTGTTAAGGACTTCACTATTGCTTTTGATTTACAAACACAGTAACATTGGTCTTGGTGGTATAAAACCCAAAGACTAGAGCATGCATCCTCCTGTTTGCTGTTGAAACTTGGGATGGGGAAGTAACGCATCCCCAAAACACTATCAAGTTTCGCAAGTACCATACCTTCATAGAAATAATGCTCTTTAGAGACTTATGCCTGACTTAGCCTCCAATTCTGGAGTGATAGTTCAACCGTTATGGAATTGATTATTTTAAATTAAACTTGCTTATTGTAAGAGTCCAAGTGATTTTATGTAATATCAGATTGTGAGATTCTTTTCCCCCTAATTATCGTTAGTGTGTGTTTAATGTGGCTTTTTAATTGTGAAACAACAGACCTTCAATCAACTTAACTACAGAACAAGAACAATTTGACTTTTAAGAATATATATTCTGAAATGTCATGTATCTGTGATCTTTCCATTATTTTTTAAATTATTTTTTGATTCCTTTCTTTGAAGTTTTCCTAGCTTATCATCCTGTACATACATAGGCGCTTTCTCTTCTGGCTTCCTTCCTTCACTGATTTGTCTGTCTCTCGCTCTCTGTTACTTTTGTCTTCAGGCATCTCTGCACTTGTCTTGCCATTCTCATCCCTCCCCAGACCTCCAGTAATCTTGGATTTCTGCAGTTCTCTGTGTGCACATTCATTCTCATGGTCACAGTCATCCCCTCCTTTCTTGTCCTTTCTGGTTTAGTAAGGTTGGCAGTCTGGAGAGTGAGGTGAAATTTGATTACCTTTGTGTAGGGTAATAGGAAAAATGTTTTTTAAAAGGACATATTCTGGCGGTTGGGGACAGCTCTGGAGACAGCCATGCTGGCCAACCATGGGACTGGCAAAATGTGAATTGAAAGGAGGGTTGTGCCCAGAGCATAAGGGATGTGATTAGGATTCAGCTCTTTCTCCTCCCTGCCTGGTCTGTAGCAGGTACCTTGGGTCACCTTTTTTTATCAGTTGCTGAACTCTGCCAGTGCTCTAACTTTTCTTAAAGATACTGCATCTGAGAGTCTGGGAGTCCTTGATGTCAAATTTTCTCCCATGTGTCAAAGAACGGGTGGCACATACTAGCTTTTTCTTTAACCTCCAACAGCTCCGGTGCATTGGCAATGAGGAGGAAAATTCACTTGAGATTTTTTTTCTTCTCTTCCCTAACGGAAGAGAGGGATGCTGTCTTCCAAAATATGCAACAAGGCGAATGGAGCAAGGAGTGGTTGGGATCAATCTACAAATTCATTTGCTGCAGGTATACATATGCTTTTATCAGTTGGAGTGAGTTTTACTGTTGTTTGGTTTGGGGTTTGTTTTTTTTTTTTTTTTTAATAGAACTTAGCCATAAAAGATTAAGGTTAGTACACAGATTTTTTTTTCGTGTCTTCAAAAAATTAAAAATACAGTGGTATGCCCACACATAGAATACTAATTTTAGGTTAAGACTTTTTTAGCAAAATCATGAAATTGTTAGAGCCATGTCTGAGCTGAGAGCAAATGTGTAACATTTTTACAATGTTTTCTGCATGCAGTAATTTTGAAGCATCAGTCTAGAAGTGATCTGTGATGCTTTATTAGGTTTTGAAAAGTAATTTTATCAGAAGCCAGGAATGTCAGTAATAAGTAAATGTAAGTGATTTATATGTACTCACGCAGACGTAAGTGTTGCAGAAATAGTCACTGCATGTTAGTGGTGCTTCTCAGATTCCTGAATAATGAAAGCCCTTTTCTGTTTCTTTTAGGACAGTGGTGCTTTAATTGCATCTGCTCTTGGAACTCCTTGACACAGGCAATTATAGTTGTTTGAATTACTGGAAAAAATAATTCCTCTGGCACTTCTGATGTCCAGAAACCTTTTGTACTCTCATTTGCTTTGTTAGCTTTGAATATTCCGATTAGCATCAATGCTTAGAAACTATATAGGCTAACTTCACTGTCGTAACTGATGCTACTGAAATTTGTTTGTGTCTAAATTTCTGAATTTTTATACTTTTTTATATACTTTTTTTTTAATATACTTTTTTTATACTTGGTTGCTCGCAGCAATGAATTTAAAAAGCAGCTGTATAAGGATTCCCAGTCATTAACTTCTATCAGTGTCCTCTGTTCCTTCGGTCTGCCTGAATTCATATGTTGCACTCTGACTCCGGTTGTCTCATGTGAGGCACAAAATCGTAGGCCGTGCTCTTGAATTTCTGTTGCACTTGATGAGAATTTGGCACTGGGTAATGCCTGCTGACCTGCAGCTATGTTTTGCCCTGCAAGATAACATACAGGTGTATAACTCATAACAAGAAGATCAGTTAGTAAAATTAGAATACCCTTTCCTTTGGAAATCTATGGAGGCAAACGAGCAGTTTCATGGGAGATGAACCACTTTTGTGAAATCAAAGGCTCAAGTCACAGTTTCATTGTAAATATTTGGTATAGCTTCATATTTAACACTGTGTTGCTCTACAGTTTTACTCAGTTGCCAATTAACAGTTTATTTTCACTGTTACTAACACATTCGGAAGAAAGCTTGGCTCTATGGAAAGAGGAAGACAAAAAATGTACATGCCAAAATGCAATTAAATATTTAGCCAGAATTATTTTGTCTGGAAAAGTCTCTAGGAATTGCATAAGCTATGTGTTGGACGTGTATCCATCACTAGTTGTACAAACCAGCAGTATATGACTGTAAAAGTGTACCGAGGTGGAAGGCAAGTTAACACGTATAAATGCAGTGCATTTCAGCATGCAATGTAAGGTATGCAAAGTGAAAAAAAGATTAAATAAAAGAAGGAAATGCCAGAACACTAGCATTGATACAGTTACTGGGTGAATTTCCGGGTACCGTTACCACAGATTGTGTTTCATTTCTCCCCCCCTGCCCCCATCATCAGAGTAGCTGCAAAATATCAAATTAACAGTTTTATTAAGCCTGCCTGCCTGCTGT
>VZTL01077697.1:0-28359 GCA_013400535.1 Scopus umbretta
ATTCAATTTGCCATCAACCCAAATGCCCAGATCTCTTGCCACAGGGCTTCTCTTGCCATTCAGCCTCTTGTCCCCCCAGTGTCTATGTACAAACAGGATTACCCCACCTGAGTTGCAGAATCTGCCCCTTGCTCTTGTTACTTTTCATATGGTTGGTGATTGCCCAGCTCTCTAGTCTATCCAGATCTCTCTCTAAGGCCACTCTATCCTCAAAGGAGTCCACAGTTCCTCCTCCTAGTTCAGTATTGCTGGCAAACTTACTTAATGTACATTTGATTCCTGCATCCCGATCATTTATAAAAACATGAAAGAGCACTGACCCTAAAATCAAGCCCTGGGGAACCTCACTGATGATCAGCCACCAGCCTGACATAGCCCTATTTACTACAATTCTTTGAGCCCAACCTGTCAGCCAATTGCTCAACCAACTTATGGTGGACTTTTCTAGCTGTCTGCTAGATAGTTTATCCAGAAGGTTACTGTGAGAGACAGTATCAAAAGCTTTGCTAAAATCCCAAACCACCACATCTACTGGCTTCCCTTGGTCAACTAGATGGATAACCTTGTCATAAAGGGAAATTAAGCTGGTTAAGAAAGACTTTCCCCTTGTGAACCTGTGCTGGCTATCAGCAATGACTGCGGTGTCTCTCAAGTGTTTTTCAGTAACACCCAGAATAACTTTCTCCATAATTTCACCAGGCACTGAGGTGAGACTGACAGGCCTGTAATTGCCAGGGTCTTCCTTCTTACCCTTCTTGAAAATTTGGACTACTTTTGCCAGCTTCCAGTTGACTGGCACCTCTCCAGACTCCCAAGACTGTTGAAAAATAATGGAGAGAGACCCTGTGATGACATCAGCCAGCTCTTTCAGTAGCCTGGGATGAATCCTATCGGGCCCTGTAGATTTATGTGTCTCCAGCTAGAGCAGCAAGTCTTGAACAAGTTCAGAGTTTGCTGGGAGTTTATCACCCCCCCAGTCACAGTCTTCCAACAGAGAGCTCCAGGGGTCCCAGGACCCATCATCTGTACTGAAGACAGAGGTGAAGGTGGCATTAAATGTCTCTGCTTTGTCCCTATTTGTGAGGTGACTGACCTCATCAAGTAGCAGACCAATGTTATCTCTGATCCTCCTTTTGCTAACAACTCTTTTTTTTTTCCTTCTTTTTGCTGCTCAACATTTTTATAACAAATTAAGAAAGCAAAAAGGAACACAGCAAAGCTGAATTAATGGCTTTACAAATTCAGCAATTAGAAAATGCCTACACCCCCTTTGGGAAGGGTGGGAGGAGAGTATCTAACCCCCAAGAGTGGTTAAATTGTTCAAAACCTACTCAGCCTGTGCCTGCCAACAGTCAATGCCATCTTTCCAAACAGCCAGTCACTGGAAATCAGAATGCCCTCAATGATTTCGCAGCACTGGTCACTGTTTTTCTTCCAGTATTCACAGAGCTGATGCCTTTGGGCCATAATCACATCACCCATCAACATAGGGCAGGTTTTCTTCTAAGCCCTATTGCTCCTATTAATTCATTGGGCAAAGATCTCTTGTGCAAACCCAGATATATCATTGACTGTTTCCCATATGTCGCAGCAAGGCAGCAGCCAAAAGTAATTTCTCTTCTCCATCTCCTGGCATGTGATTGGAATCGATGCACATCTCACTAGACCTCTCTTTTTTCCAGGACATTTTAGATCAAGTGCCTTCCCACCTTTGGTCTTCTCATGCTTATGAAGTAGGTCACATGCTAAGTGCTGAACCTGTCCAAATTACTTTAAATAAGGGGAAGCTTCTCCCATGTGTTCCTCAGTATTCTATATCAAAGGAAGCTGAGGAAGGTATTCGAATGGTTATTAATTCCCTTTTGCAGCAAGGTATCATTGCTCATATTTGCAGCCATTTTAACACTCACATTTTACCTGTTAAAAAAACAGAGAAGAACACCTGCCACTTCATCCAGGATTTCCATGCAGTTAATGCTGCTGTTTTACCAACCTCTCCTGTAGTACCTAATCCTGCTTCTATTCTCTCTTGTATTCCAGCAACTGCAACTTACTGTTATGGATCTTTGCTCTGCTTTTTTTTTCTCACTCTGAACCTTAAACCATCTTTTCCAGACCTGATTTTGACTACTGCGCTAGTGCAGCTTTTGTCTGGGCTGGCAGGGCTGGTGAGCAGCAAGGGCACCAGGTGAGGACCCAGGGAGGGCAGAGGAATCCCCTCTTCACACTGCCCATCAGGCCTCCTCTGGGCACTGCATCCCCTTTGGGGCTCCAACAGGAGACTTGTTGACAGATCAAAGTGGTTCAGGGGAGGGCACCAGGATGGATGGACTGGAGCACTCACCCTGTGAAGGGGTGGCTGAGTCCTTCCTGGGGGGGTAACTGTTGTTGTCTTTGGTTTTCTTTTCCTTGCTTTTCTTGGTTTTTGACTTCTTTGCTTTTTTGCAAAAGTTTTTCCCACCCTACCAACCAAAGGAAACTCCAATGCTTTTGTGAACTATGCTGTCTTTTTTCTGCTGTCAGGTCAGAGCAAGCACCCCCCAGCACTTAATTTCTGGCTGCAGGCATTGGTTTTGAAAAACAAGCCAAAGAGAAGCATAGAGTAGAGCTCTTCTCCCAACCCCACATCATCACCCCTCTTTTGGAAAGACAAGAAGACAGTGTGCATTCATAGCATTGCAATCTCAACAAGCTGTCATGAATTCAGAAACCCTTGCCACATCCCTGAAGAGCAATGTTCTCTCTGTATGCTGCAAAGTGCCAGTGCCACACACAGCCCTCCCCAAAGTGCTCATAACTCACCTAGGTCAGCCTGAGCATCCCCTGAAGAAGAATTTGGTTCAAGGCATTCTCACACTTTGGTAGTGGGATAGAAGCAGAGGGGATTGTGCCTCTGCTCCTCCCTGGACACAAATCTCACCTGTCCCCATGCTGGTGGGGTGCCCCCCACACCCAAATCCTCAAGCTTCATGGCCCAGAACCATGGCACTGCCATTGCTGGTAGCAGGTGACAAGCTATGCAATGTTTGCCAGGTCTGTCAGCTGTGGCTGCTCAGGCTTGCTCTGCTGCGAGGTATCTGGGCGGGGCTTTCACCGGGCTCAGCTGTCACAGTAGCTCTGTGTTGTGCAACCTTTGTTTTTACACCAACACAGCAGCAGGTGGAGCTGTTGGGGTGCCATGGGAGAGCAGAGGTGCGGGGCAGAGGGTGCGGTGAGGTCACGGGTGACGAGCGATGGGGACCAGAGACACACCCCCCCCCCCCCCCCCAGGCCGAAACGTCTCCCGAGGGATCAGCGACAGAGCTGCAGGCCTGGAGCTGCAGACCCTCTTTTCAGGGGAAGGAACAAAGAAATAGCTGCTGGCATCCATAAAGGAATCATCACCATCAACATCCCCCTCTGGCACAGGGCTGCATTGCCACGCCCCCTGTCCCGCAGGCAGACCCCTGAGGACAGCAGGTGGCACCAGCAAGGAATCTAGAGAAAACAGGGATTCTCCATACATGTTAAGCCACCTCAGTAAGGTCCCCTCTTTCTATTTATTGCACTCAAGCCTCCTCCAATTGTAACTGTTGTTACAGTTTACATACATCTTAAGATGAGGTCCTGTTTGAAGAGAGCCACACCACTGATTCACATTCTGCCATGTAGCGCTCTCAGGAGAAATACTTGGAAAATAAACATTACGTACACAGTCAAGGCATATTTATAAATATATTCTCAATGAGAACACTGCTGTGCTGCAGCATTTTACATTACCACTAAACCAGCAAAGCTTCGTCATTGAACCAGAAAACCAGCATCTGTGGATGCCCTCACACATGCAGTGGCATTTGAAGGCACTGCTCATGATCTCATCTGGCTCGCCTTTATGAAATGCAGCAGTGGTTGCCCCCTCCATGGCCTAAAACACATGATCACAGGGAAGAAGGTTCATGAAACAAAATAACTGAGCACACCTATTAAAGCTTGTTTCGACTGACTGAAATATGGATGTGTCGTGGTTTAACCCCAGCTGGCAACTAAGCACCAACTAAGCTCACTCACTCCCACTCACTAGGGTGGGGGAGAGAATTGGAAGGATAAAAGTAAGAAAACGCGTGGGTTGAGATAAAGGCAATAGGCAAATAATAATAGGCAAAGAAAAAGCTGTGCATGCAAGCAAAGGAAAACAAGGAATTCATTCACTACTTCCCATCAGCAGGCAGGTGTTCATCCACCTCCAGGAAAGCAGAGCTCCATCACATGTAACAGTGACTTGGGAAAACAAACATCATAATTGTGAACACCTCCCTCTTCCTTCTTCTTCCCCCAGCTTTTATATTGCTGAGCATGACATGATATGGTACAGAATATCCCTTTGCTTGACTGGGGTCAGCTGTCCCAGCTGTGTCACAGAATACTAGAATCACTGAAGTTGGAAAGGACACCTAAGACCATCAAGTCCAACAGTTAATGCAACAATGCCGCGTCTACCACTAAACCATGTCCCTAAGTACCACATCTACATGTCTTAAATACCTCCAAGGCTGATGGCTCAACCACTTCCCTGGGCTGCCTGTTCCAATACTTTGGCAACTCTTTTGGTGAAGAAATTTTTCCTAATATCTAATCTAAACCTCCCCTGGTGCAACTTGAGGCTGTTTCCTCTCATCCTATCACTTGCTACTTGGGAAAAGAGACTGACACCCTCCTCGCTACAACCTCCTTTCAGGTAGAGAGCGATTAGGTTTCACCTCAGCCACCTTTTCTCCAGACTGAGCAACCCCAGTTCCCTCAGCTGCTCCTCGTAAGACTTGTTCTCTGGATCTTTCACCAGCTTCGTTGCTCTTCTCTGAGCACATTCCAACACCTCAATGTCTTTCTCATAGTGAGGTCTTGCAGTGTCCCTTCCCAGATTCTTGTGCAGCCCCAGCCTGCTCACTGGTCAGATGGTGTGAGGAGCAGAAAAGGCCGTGACACTGTGTAAGCACTGCTCAGCCATAACTAAAACATCCCCGTGTTATCAGCACTATTTTGGTCACAAATCTAAACAAGAGCACCACACCAGCTCCTATGAAAAAAATTAAATCCATCTCAGCCAGACAGCATACAACAAGCTGTATCAGTTCTCTTCATGGCAAACATTAACCAGTTATACAGTCAATTACAGCTTGTGTTTCCCCTAACAACTGGCCCATCATTTATTCTGGCTGTACTGAGAACAGATCTGCTCTGCTCCAGCCACGCTTCCCCACACCACAACAAAGACACAAGTTTCCTTCAAGTCACATGCTGTTGGGAGCACATCATCTTGTTCCTTGTGCCCTGAACAGGACTGGGAAGGGGAAGAGCAGAAAAAAAAAATTTTCCCTCTTGTCTTCAATGGGATCTGGTAATGAAATGAAAATACTTTTGTTTCTTTCTACCAGGAACATGAGGGCCACCAATAGACAACCTTGCTCATCAGGCCTTAGGCAGCTGCCAGCAGGGCTGACTCAATCCAGCAACTGCAAAAGCTGTGTTTCATTTACTAAGGGAAAAAAGTGATTGACAGGGACTTTCACACAGTGTCTACTCCAAAAGCAACCATGGCAATATAATTTCTGAGGTCTGACAAAATTGCATTGTCATAATTGTATTACCCCCTAACAGCAAGCAAGATAGTACCTGTTGAACTTCATCCCTCACAGATGCTAAGACCCTGTGCTCCCCAATGTCTAAGACCAACCAAAGGTGTCTCAGGTTGGCTACACATGGTGGGAAAAGCAGAAAGGGCCCAGCACTTCACTGAGGAGTGATGCCAACAGCCCAAGCAGGAAAAGAGAAAGCACCCGTCCTTTGCAGAAAGCAGCAGCTTAAGTAAGTCTCACTGAGTGTCACTTTATTAGTGAAAACACACTGCAAAAATCTTGTAGATTAAAACTACGCACAAGAAAAATGTCAAGTGCTTGATTTTTCTTTTTCCCTCTGATTATTAGCACATTTGCATGGGCCATTTTTGCTATTGCTTACTCCCACACAAGGCTCTAGCAGGGAGCACACTCACTCCTGCTTTTCTACAGCAGAAGACTGGCTATACTGGGCTTACACAGAACCCTCCCTCTAGCCAGCCTCGCAGGGTTTGTCATACTGCCTGCTCCTTTGGGAGCTGCCCTGTGAAGAGACAGTAATAACCTGAGGATATGGATCAAAAGGGACTGCAGTTAAAAAGGAAAACCAGGTCTTGCCTCTTGAAGAGGAGCATGCAATACAGAGCTGCTATGCAGACACCTTAGGACAGATGCACAAGCTAGAGAGGGCTCCTATCAGCCTTAGCTAGGGCCAGCTATATGCTTTTAAGGAATAAGTGCTATAGGTACAAGTGTTGAGAGATGCCCCTTATATTGTGAAGATATCTAGCTGATAATTGCTGATAATTGCCCTAGGAAGATAAAGTTGTGAGTCAAGTCAAGGAGAAATTTTATGCTGCTTCTCCAGGATTTCATTATTCAGGCCAGAGAAAAAAGTTCTGGTCTCTAGCCAAGCACCAAAAATGACACCTGCCACCCTATTTCTTCTTCAAGCACAAATCAAACCAAACAAAACCAAACCCAGATCTCTCTATCTACAGGGCCAACACCAGAAAATTATGAGTCCTGTAGAATTACCAGATGTCTCATATCTTTCCCTGAGGAGTATAAGGTCTTTCCTTATACTACCACCTATGAATCAAGGAAAAACTTCCCTAGGTTCTCCCAGGCAGCTGGCATTCAGCATTTGTCAGCCCCACAGACACACAACATTTCCTGCTGCCTGAAGACAGACAAAACAGTGTTAGTGCAGGGGATCAATGCCTGCTTGAAGAGGTAAACCAACACTCCAAAGAGAAAATGGAAATAAAGGGATCTGTGAAGAGTCCAGGCTTTGCAGAGCGGAGATTAGGCAAAACTCCAGTAGAGTGAGTTCTGCTTCAGATTCCCGCTTGCAAGACCCAAAGGCATTATCAGATGATGCCCAGGAGAAGCAGAGGCAGAACAATCCTCTCTCCACACCACTGCGTGGCTCAGCTCCCAGCTCAGCATCACTACTGGCGTTTATACATGGCTGCAGATAGCAAAGAGAGTCCCATTGCCAAGCTAGGCTAATTTCGCTTGGTGGCCTATGAGAAATGGGGGCTGTGAGAAACCAGTTGCAAGGCTGATGCTGGGGTGCACTGTGCAGTGTGGGTACAAAACTGCAGGCACACCCTTCCATCACCGCCACATCCCTACCCTTGTAAATGTGGGTCTGGCATGCAGCTGGAAAAAACTCCTAGCCAAATCTCAGCCCTGTGACTGAATATAAAAAGAAACACCCAAGAAGCTGAAAAAAAAATTCAGCTAGACATCAAAATCATTAGTGAGGAAAGATAAAGCTTCTTAAGGTATTATTTACTTCCAAGCTGATGGAAAGGCTATCCTGCTCATTTGGCCTCACTTGCCATATTTCCAAGGAGGTGCATAAGCCACAATGCCCCACTTCACTGACTTGCTGGGATTCCTCAGAGACAGCAGCCCTTTTTCCCACTGTACTTACATCCAAAAATATACTTTTCCAATGCTAAATTTTTGCCTCTTCTTTTTTTTGGGGTTAGGAATGGGTTTCTTATTAGACAGAGGATCATAGCCTTGCCCTCACACTCTCCAGCCCACCCCAAGCCCAGCCATTAAAGTAACATGCCACAGACATCTACAATGGAGAACTCAATTGTAGGCTTACCCACAGGCTCCAAAAAAATCTGGACACATCACATGGCAAGCAACTCAGGCAGCAAACCATCAATTTAAGCCTTGGTTGAAAGGGCTTTACCTTTGAGGTAGCTGAGTTTGGTGAACTGGGCATAGCCCATGAGCCCATGAACAAGGGCCCATCACTGGTTCTGCAGAAAGATACCTGGGGAAACCTTGCCCAAGGTCTTATTGCCTGTCCTGTGCACTGGCTGGTCCATCTGGGAGATGGCCAACCACTCAGGCATATGTGTGTTCACACTTACAGACTCTGAGCATGGGTCCCTGGTGGCCAGCACCTAGACCTTCAGGTTCCTTGGACCTTACATGGCTTTGTCGCATTCAGGATCTCCAATCCTACTGAGCAGCTGGTCCAGTCTGAGGCTCACCATCTGGTCAAAAACACAGGCTTAGAACAGGGAGCACAGTCACACTGGAGAAATGTGATTTAATAAGATTATAGGACAGACTGCAGTGATGAAACAAGATGCTCAGGCAGGCAAACATACCTACCACTGCTTACATGCCACTGAACCCTTTTCTCCCTTTTTTTCTGTTTTCCATGCTTGTTCCTCCCCGATCCCTCCCTTTCCCCTTCCTACATCTATTCACCTAAACATCCCATATGAAGTTTATACAATCCCTATGTTCTGCTCTGTGCCATCCCCACATTCTCCTCCTTCTGCATCCCACTGTAGGATTTACATGATAATTGCCCTTAAGCTTCATGACATTGCCAGGAGAGTTGCCTTCAGTAAGTCACCTTGGCAGGCTTTGCTGAGCAAGAAGAGGAGTGAGAACAGTTTCTGTCAGGGTTGCTGCCTCCCATCTGATCAGCCAAGCTCAGTTTTTGGAAGTGAAATGTATGTTCAACTAAGGACAAGGAGACATGTGCAGTAGACAATACCACAGTGTTACAAGCCCCTGTAAGCTTGTTCCTGGTAGGGTCAAGCTCACTCCTAGGCACTGGAAACAGAGGAAGCATCACTTGGTCTAGGCAAAGCAGGGGTCAAGGTAAGGCCTCCGATGCCCTCTGACCCTTATCACCTCAGACATGTCTGAATGCAGAGAGCCACGAGCTTCCCTTGTTCCTGCTGTGTTAGGCTGGGTTGGCTAAGGGTTAGGGTTAGGCAAAATATGTCCTAAGGACACAATGCTTGAATGGTGTCTCAGAAATCCCACTAGAGAAGAAATAGCTTGTACCCAAAAAAGCAGATGCCAACAGAAGATACAGAAATGACTGTGGGCAACTACAAAGTTGGATTATGCAGCTGGTGCCTTTCTTAGGCCAGCAGATGTGAGCAAGGTTAAAATGCAGGTAGGAGGGAAGGGTGTCTCACAAAATTAGGGGCATGTTAGCTCATGGAGCACATAAGTGAGGTCAAGAAAAGAGTCAATGCTTCGCTGAAAGCAAGGGAAGAGGCATGGAAAATTAATTTTGCACTTCCAAAAACTGCAAGCTCTGTGGATAACTATGTGTGGAAAGAAGCAGGGCAGCTGAGGT
This sequence comes from Scopus umbretta, assembly GCA_013400535.1. Lineage (NCBI taxonomy): Eukaryota > Metazoa > Chordata > Aves > Pelecaniformes > Scopidae > Scopus > Scopus umbretta. The sequence goes on from VZTL01077697.1 coordinate 9,232, forward strand.
GGCATGGGAGGCTCTCAAGGACACAAGCTACATCCAGGACTACTAGCTTCTGGCTCTGAAGAAGGAAAGGTTAAGAGGCCAAGATGGACTGCCAGGACATGTCATGGATAGCAAGTCATCTTGGAATATGTCATCAGGCACTTGTAGCTTGGAAAGACTTTGTCCCTAGCAGCACATGAGGGGCTTCGTGTGGGAACTGAGGTTTACAACAAATGTCCCTGGGTACTAAGCATCAACCAGGATTGTCAGCTCAGGGTAGCATGGAAAACAGAAGTCTGAAAAGGGAGATGCAAAGCTCTCAGCCTCTGGTGAGATGGGTAAGATGATCAGCATGCATATTTAGGTGTCTTCAGCATTGACTGAAGGAGGTTGGACTGCAGGTGGAGGGAAATGGGAGGATCTGAGAATGCATGGAAGAGAGTGAACATGGAATAAGCGTGGATGGAGAGGAAGAAGAGTGATCTGTGGGGAGGGGAATGGAGGAAACCTAAGGGAGCGTGGAGGGGAAGGGAAAAAAAAACTAAGGGCACAGGGGCTGACTTGGACCAGCTACTGCACTCGGAAACCTCCTTTCCTGCCCACAAATGCCCCTTCCCCATTCCAGTGTCCCATTTTCTGCAGCGAAACACCAGAAGAACCTCACTGCCCCTCCGGGCTCCGGCAACCCCGCCGAGCACCCAAACACCCTCTCCCCTTGCCGACCACCGCCGAGACGTCCTCTCCCGCGCACNGCGCCGCCGCCCCGCCCCTCCCAAGGTCGCGGGGGGCACCCCCAACCCCCGCCCCCACTCTCGGTGGTCCCGCGGGGAGCGGGGTCGGAGTGGTGGACCGCTGCACAGCGCGGCCCCGGCTGGTGAGCATCCACGAAGGGTGCGCCGAGCCCTGCGGATTTTGGGCTGCACTCCCGGGAGCAGAGCTCGCTGCTGTGCTACACGGTGGGCTTGTTTCCGTGACCTCTCCAGGGCTTGGGGTGCAGGGAGGAGGGGGGTAATCTGCCCCTCCTAGCTGCAACCCTCCAAGGGTGCTTTCCTCCTCCCAGACCCCAGGGGGTCTGTCCCCAACCCCTTTCCCCAGCCAAGCTGGGAAGGAGCTAGACTCGGGCATCCTGGGGTGTTGGCGGAGGGCTGGAGACCACATGCTGGCAGGGGGAGCTCTGGGCTGGCAGCCCCGGGCCCTGCCTGGGCACCTCTGCAGGGTGCCTCTCCTGGCAGGCTCAGGCTGCCTGTACTCTCTGTGCCCCTGCCAGGGTCAACCCATCCCTCCAGGCGACAACGAGGCAGCTGCCTGCACTGCTCACTTGCCTGGGGTCTGCCACTACCGCAGCATCTCTGGCATCATGCCAAGCCTTCCCTCACCATGCTTCTTGGGCCATGTGCCCGGCCATGCACTCAGAGGCCACTGCAGCACCCTTTTGCTGCTGGGTGAAGCTGCTTGCTTCTCAGGGCACCCTACAACTAGGGGACCTTCACCTCCCTTGCCTCACACTTTCTCTCTGCACAGACAACCTCTGGAGTGACCAGAGCCTGGAGACAGACCCTGACCTCCCCTCAGGCTGGAGGAAAATCCATGACTCTTTAGGCACCTACTACTGGCATGTGCCAACTGGCACAACACAATGGCAGCACCCCGCACGCACCACTGTACCAGGAGGGTGCCTGGAGGCTGAAGAAGAGGAGACAGTCCAGGGAATGGTAGGGGATGTGGATGGGGAGAGGGTGGCGGGGTGGGGTGAGGGCTGGTGTTGGATCCCACCCTGGGCAGTAGCCTGCTGAAGGGCCCTCGGGTCTTCCCTGGTCCAGCATCCCCTTGGAGCAGGCCTGTGTCTGTCACCCCAAAGTCCTGCTCAGCCCGTTCCTGGTCAGGGTTAAGCCCCTTGAAGTGCTCCAGCAGGCATCATGTTTGCCTCATCCTGGCTACATGGGATGCCCACAAGCTGAGGTGCTGCTGTCCTGGAAGGGAGGAGTCCTACCTGGTGCTTCCTGACAGCTTCTCTTGCTGCCTTCACCCTTATCCTTTTCTCTCCCAGGAATGCCAGGCCCCTGCAGTGAAGCACTCGGCAAAGGACAGGCCCATTCCCAGCCCCATGGCTTCATTGTCCCGGAGGTAGGGCTGCCAACATGCTCTGCTGGCTCGTGGGACACCATTGACCCTTGACCACTGCTGGGTTCTGGGCCCTGGTTCACCCCCACCAGAGCTGCCCCACACATTGGAACCAGCAGGACCACACTGGCCACCTCCATGGCATGCTTTCTAGCTGGTGGCATGGGGGTCTGCCAGTGCCAGGGTGTACTGGTGCTTCCCTGGGTGACCCAGGTCTGTGCTGCTGAGAGGGATCCATCCCTTCACTACCCTGTCCCTCCACAGGACCTCACTGCCCTGGCACAGAGATGAGTTCCAGCACAGCGCAGAGCCTGGCTCCAAGGTACCACACCCAGGGGCTTCACTGCAGCATTGTGGGCTGGGGCTGGCAGAGGAGGGGACAGGCGGCAGCTGGCAGGGACAGGGAAGGGAGCAAAAGCAAGGGTGACCACAATAGCACAGTGAGGGGTGCGGGATGGGGGTGGCTGGGCACTGAAGCCCCATGTGTCTTTGCTCAGTGCTTTGCTGTGCGCTCGCTGGGCTGGGTGGAGATCCCTGAGGAGGACCTGGCACCTGGCAAGAGCAGCATTGCTGTCAACAACTGCATCCAGCAGCTCTCCAACAGCAAGGGCCAGGGCTCTGCGGAGAACCAGGGTGAGGTGAGAGCCTGGGTGGTGCTGCCAGGCAGGGTCCCACCCCGGGGCCACTGCTGCTGAGGCAGCAGGTGGGGAAGGAACCAGCACCAGTGGCAGAGTCAACTCTCTCCCCATAGAGCATCCATGCAGTGTGGCAGGTGGTTCTGACAGGGCTGTCCCTTGGGGACAGTGCCGGGGTGCCTGGGTGGGCTGTCTGCATACATGGGAATGGTGGGCTGTGGGGATGGGGGTGTCCCTACACGTGGGCTGGGTGCTGGGAATGCCCAGGCCGTCTGCCAGGCTGAGGGTTCAGCTGACCCTCTGCAGGGCCAGGACCTGGTGATGATCCTGAAGAAGGACACCATGAGCCTACTGGATCCCCTCGACCACAGCCTCATCCACTGCCAACCCATCCTCAACATCCGTGTCTGGGGTGTTGGCTGCAACAATGGCAGGTGCCAGGGGTTGGGGCAGAGCTGCAGACTGGGCAGTGGCTCTACCTGCTGAGGGCAGAAGGCACCCCAGCAGTAACCTCTCCCCTCTCCTCCCTCCCTGACTGCTACTGCGGCTGCAGGGACAGGTAAGAAGGTGCAGGGCTAGGGGGCAGTGNTGCCTTCGTGGCCAGTGACAAGGACACCTGCATCCTCAAGTGTCACGTCTTCCACTGCAATGTGCCTGCTAAGGGTATCGCCAAGGCCCTGCATGAGATGTGCTCCAAGGTCGGATGCAGGGACCCTGGTGGGTGTGGGCATGGCCTGGGGGGCTCGGGGAGGCACTGGCACTGCCATCTCTTGCAGATCGTGGCTGAACAAGCTGTAGCGAGCAGCGGGCTGCCACATGCCACCACACTGGAGCCCGTCTCCACCGAGGACCTGCCGCTGCAAGGTACCGTCCCCCTGGCACTGCTGGCTGGTCTCTGCCCACAGTCTGCCGTTGGGCAGCGGGATGCCCAATGGCCAGAGCCCTTTGCCTGCCCAGCTGTGTCTCCAGGGTCCTGGGGACGGGGAGGGATATGGGACCTCTCCTGTCCTGGCAGTGGATATCCTGGAAGCGGTGAGGCAGTCAATGCAGACCTACGAGGCATTGTACATCGGCAGCCTGCCCGTGCCCAGGGCCATGGGTAAGCGCCACTGGCCCCACCGCAGCTGGGGTGTGCCCTAGAACCCCCCGCCATGGGGTGGCCAAGCAGCGGTGCCCTGGCACTGGGCAGTCCCTGCCTGTGGGGCTGGCTGGCAGCACCCTGCCTGCGCCATGCCCGCAGCTGTGGCAGGGGCTGATAGGATGGGGTTTCCTGCTCCCCAGGGATGGATGTGCTGAATGAGGCAATTGAGAAGCTAACAAGGGGCCCCGGGCGGGAGCACTGGATGCCTTCCCTCATCCGTGTGTCTGACACAGCCATGAGGGTGCACCCTGCACAGGTGGAGAGGGGGATGGTGGGTGAGACAGGCAACCCCCATGGGGGGGCCCAGCCTCGCAGCAGAGGGGACCTGGTGGTGCTGGCAGGGCTGCCTGGGATGTGACCAGGGGTCGATGGGCCCGTGGGTCCCCACAGGTGGACGAGGAGGCAGCACACATCTGGGAGTGCCAGGTGCGGTATGTGACCTTCCTGGGGGTGGGCCGGGATGCCCACACCTTCGCACTCATCGTGGACACGGGGCAACGCTTCCAGTGTGCGGCTTTCTGGTGCGAGCCCGATGCTGGCACCATCTCGGAGGCAGTGCAGGCAGCCTGCATGGTGAGCGGGAGTGGGGCATGCCCCAAACCACCAGCTTCCCAGCCCTCCGGGGACACCCAGAGGAGGAGGGGGAGGAGGAGGGGGACAGTAAAGCTGGGGGCCTAGGCGGGATGCCCTACCCTGGGGAGGGCAGCAGGGGCAGGAGGGAGTTGATTCCACGGTGTCATGTCTAACCCACAGCCATGCCATGTTGAGTTGTGTCCAACCCCCCAGTGATGCTGTGTTTTGCCCCACTCCACGGCCACACCATGTTGTGTCTGACTCCACAGGCACGCTGTGTTGTGTCCAATGCCACTGTGATGCTGTCTTGCATCCCACCCTGTCACCACACCATGTTGCATGTGACCCCATAGCCACACTGTGTTGTGTCCCACCCTGTGGGCACACCATGTTGTGTCCAACCCCACAGTGATGTCACCTTGTGTCTGACCCCACAGCCATACCATGATGTGTCTGACCTCAGGGTGATGCTGTGTTGCGTCCCACCCCACAGCCACACCATGATTGTGTCTGACTCTACGGCCACACCATGTCGTGTCTCACCCCACGGCCACGCCATATTGCGTGTGACCCCCACAGTGATGCCACACTCTTCCCTGACTCCACAGCCATGTTCTCTCCCTCGTGTCCCCGCAGGTGCAGTACCAGAAGTGCCTGGTGGCCGCTGCACCGGGGGCTACGGCGAAGGGTGAGACAGGCCTGGGCCGGGCCGGGCTGGCGGCCTCGGGGGACGCTGCCAGCGGCGCGGCCAAGGCGAGCGGGGACGGCGGAGGGCCGGCTGGGGCGGGTGCCCGCAAGCGGGGCCTCTTCTCCTTCCTGGAGGCCTTCCGCCTCAGGCGAGCCCTCCTCCACACGCCATAGGGGGCGGGGGCGGGGGCCGGGNGGGCCGTGTGTGGTGCGGAGAGCCCGGGGAAGGCTGTGTCTGGTGATGGGGAGCCCCGTCTTGGTGCAGCGGCCTGGGATCCTGTGTCGGGGAGGTCCCCTTCGTCCCCCATAGGGTCTCACCACGCCCTTTGCTGCCGCAGGGAACCAGGAGCGTGGCTGGAACGACCCCCCCCAGTTCTCCTACGGGCTGCAGGCACAGGCCGGGGGCCCCAGGCGATCTCCACTTACCCACCGGGCCCCCCCTCCACCCGCGGGGGCCCCCCCAGGTCAGCACCCACAAAGCCCCGGGCCCACCCTGCTTCACCCCTGCCCAGCCGGGGGCTGCTGTTGGGGAGCCCGGGCCCAGTGCAGCCCCCGGGCTGGTGGCACCGCAGGGGCCTCTCCTCTGTGGGTCCTGGTCCCTCTTCCTGCTTGGATCGCAGCCCAGCCTGGGCATTGGGCCTGGCTCTCCCTGCTCCATCATGGTGGCTGTGTGAGAACAGAGCTGGTGGCACCTGCCCTTGCTCCTGCCCCTGGGGGTGCAGCAGCTGGCCAATGGCGGCACAGCAGTGCCAGCCCTGTGCAGGCAGAAGGGCAGCACAGGCAGGGGGCCTGAGACCCCCTGTTCCTGCTGGGCCTGTTTGATGGGGGTGACAGGTGTGCAGTTCCCAGTGCCCAGCTGGCATCCCTGTAGCTGGGCTGATGGGGCTCTGCGCTGGTGCCTCTTCCCTGCAGGTGCTCCTCCAGACCCGGCCAGTGCCCCTGCTGCCTCCACAACTCTGCCCCCCCGAGCACTGGGACCACCCCCTCTCGGGCCCATCGGTCCTGCCCCATGGGCAGAGAGCGGGAGGCCAAGCGTTGTGGCATGCCCGGAAGAGTACAGCCCGGAGGAGTGTGGCATGCCCGCCGACACAGTCCTTGCCCCGCTGAGGGAGGCCCTCGACGCCTGCCGCCCCACAGTGCAGGTGAGGCCTGGCCCCTTCCCTCCAGCTCTGCCCCACACTTTGCAGGGGCATAAGAGGGGCAGCAGCCAGGGGCTGCCTGTTCCTGACATACCTGTGGGGGGGAGAGGAGAGCCACCACTGCTCAGGGGCTCCCCAGACCTGGTGGGGGTGAGGTCCCCCCTCCAGCTCATCTCTGCTTCCAGAAACAAGTGTGCAACGACATTGGGCGGCGACTGACAGTGCTGGGAGATGCGTGGGCTCAGGGGAAGCTGTCAGCCCCAGTGAGGAAGAGGATGAGCCTCCTGGTACAAGGTGAGCAGCAAGTGGGGCTGCATCCAGACCAGTGCTAGGCCATCAGGCAGGGAGCACCTATGGGAAGGCTGACCCCACACCACTGATGGGTTCCCCTTTCCTGGCAGAGCTCCAGCAACAGCACTGGGATGCAGCTGATGAGATCCACCGCTCACTCATGGTGGACCATGTGAATGAGGTGAGCCAGTGGCTGGTGGGTGTCAAGCGCCTGATTGCTGAGACAAGGAGCCTGCCTGCTGTGGAGCCGGCTGCAGTGACGGATGGCAACACCGAGGCTGGGCCTGGCCAGGAGGATCCCTGATGCCAGGGACTGGGCTGCAGACTGAGCAGGGCAGCTTGTGCCCAGGGCCACTGGCAGGAGAAGGGCCCCTGATGCCCGAGGGGATCTGGGCACCTCCTCTGCCCCCCAGTTGTCACCCAGGAAAAGTGGATTTTAATCATTGTGACATTTTAGTGGTGATTCACTACATGATACTTAATAAACAGCACTAACTCGCTCCTGGACACAGCCTGCCCTGGGGTTCTGGCACCAGACAGGTCCTGGTTTTCTCCCAGGAGCAGTAGGCAACAGGACTGCTGGGTGAGGCCGCAGCAGCTTCAGGCTTGGCCAAGGTGCTCTCACCCCAGCAGGGTGGTCCCAGCCCACAGGAAATGAAGAGAAGGAATGCCCCTGGCAGCACCCCCAGCCCGAGCAGGCAGCGATGCATTTCCCTGCTGCACCAGTCAGCGAAGCCTGGCCCCCTCTGGCCTCGCCTTTGGCAGTGGGGAAGGACTCAGAGCAGCAGGGACAGGGCCCAGCTCTTCTGCAGGAAGAGATGGCCCCTGAGTAGTTCTAGGCTGGCTGGGGAGGCTGACCTGCCACCAAGCCCAGAGCAGCCTGGCACAGCCAGGGTTTTGTGCTGCAGCTACAGCCCATGCTCCCATCTGGGCTCCTGCCTGCCCTAGCACAGCTCAGACACAAGTTTGGGACCCAAGAGAGCTGGGCAGCCTGAGGGACAAGGAGATCCAAGAAGAAACACTGCAGTGCTAGTGATGCCCACCAGGTCAGGTAAGCCCAGGATGCCAACATTTACCCTGGACACCAGGCAGAGTGCCCTGTGCTGCTCCTTCCCACACTCGGGAAGGCCTCACCAGCTGCCCCCACTGCACCCTCAAAGGGCTCCTGGTGCTGCTCAGCTCCTCTTGGCTCACTTCCTCAGGGCTCTGAGGACCCAGCTGAGCCCCAACATAGAGATGCACCAGGTCAGCACAGGGGTTTCATGGTGTTTATTGATCAAGCATGAGCTCCTAGGCAATTGCACCAGCCAGTTGTGCTAGAGCCTGAGGTGTCACACATCCATCCCCAGCATCAGAGAGGGCTGCAGCCAGCTGGTCATGGTGCCAGCACCTCCACGAGGCCCAGGAACAGGCCCAGCCATGGCCTGGAGACAGGGAGCTGGAAACTCAGATGTCCATCTCAAACTGGTCTTGATCTGCAAGGGTATGGAGAAATACATGGCCAGGGTTAGGATGGGGCTGGCTTGGGAGAAATGCACAGGCGAAGGGGGCAGGAGTTGGGATCTCCCCTTGCTCTTGCGGCCAGGCAGGAGCCTCATGCCCCAGGCAGTGCATAGGCAGGGGCTACATGTCTGGGCTGCTCACCTGGCATGGCTTCTTCGCTCTCATTCCGCTCCTTGAGCTCCTCCAGCTTGACGAGGCTGGACTGGGCCAGGGATGTGACACCGGGGATCTGGGGCAGGCAGCAGGGAGGGTTCCTGACCACGGGTGAATTCTTGCACTCCAGCAGGAACTTGCGGTCGTAGATGATGCGGGTACCTGCCAAAAGCAGGGGGCTGTCAGGCACTGCAAGGCCCTGGCTGCCCCCAACTCCAAGCACCATGGCCTGAGCCCAGAGCAGGACCCAGCACTTGACCACAGGTCAGGGAACATAGCTGGTTCTGGAGCCACTGTGGGACTTCCCACATGGCAGACTGTGGCACCCATCCTGCCCAGTAGCTCTTCCCCACATTGTTCCTCCCCTTGAGGCTTCTGGAGCTCTGCCAGGGCATGGTGCAGCAGGGAGTCCAGCCTTGACATGGGTGCCCCATAGCAGCTGACACCGCAGCCACCCCTGTGCTGCCTGGAAGGCAGGACCAGCCCTGGGGCACTCAACACTGCCCAAGCCCAACAGCCAGGCAGCTGGCAGGTACCCAGCACACCTTGCCCAGAGGTGGCCGAGTCAGGGGTGGTTCCCTGCAGCTGTCAAACAGCAAAGGCTGGGTGCCCCCCATCGGCACCATGATGAACTGTACCCAGTGACCCATTCCCATCAGCTCAGCCAGTGAGCCACCATGCTTTGCCCTGCAGAGGAAAACACACTGGGTTTGATGGGACGCCTCCTCCAGCGTACCAGCCTGTTGGGTGTACAGACCCAGGGCAGTGCCTGCCCAGGGCACATGCTGCCTCCTTGCCTCCCTCCCCCCCGCCCCCACAGTGTCCCAAGTGCCTGCCAGTGATCCCTGAAGTCAGCCTGCATGCCATGTCTGCTACCCTGCACCACATCCAGGCCTGCTTTCCCCTGCCCGGCTGTCCCTACAGCTGAGCACCATTTCCTTGCCAGGCTCTGGCAGCGAGTGTATCCCAGGGCACCAGGGAGCACAGAGCTCCTGAACCGTCCAGGCCCTTCCTGGCACCACAAACATGTTATGCAACCTGCGCCTGCCATGGCCCTGCCAGCACCGGGCCTGGCTCCCCGGCTCCCCAGCTCCAGCTAAGCTTATCAGAGGCATACAATGGAGCCAGTGCCCACAGGGTGGGCACCTGCAGCTCAAGGGAAACATGCCCAGCTCGGGGACAGGACACACAGCAAAGAAAAGGACCTACTTGACAGCTGAACCAGGGGCTTTGGCGGGAGGTTGGAAGGGGGTCAACAGGGCAGGCCTAGGGTACCCCTGGAGGAAGCCATGCCACCCAGTGCCTTCCCCCAAGGCTGGTGAACTTGGGTGGGAGCAGACTTCTTATGCTAGCCCCCTGCACCTTTCCCCGGCTCCAGCCAGCCATGCCCAGGCATTACCTACCCCTGAGGGACCAGCACTGCATCCGCCACCCCAGTGGTGTGAGCACCAGACACTGCCTCTGCCTGCTGCCCCCAGTACCACGGGGCAATGATGGCCCTAACTTCTACCAGTATCTTCCTACAAAGCTTTGGGGTTCCCTTTTTCACTCCAGCTCTGGACTGCTGGGGTAGCCACCACCCGATGGCCCTGCCTGAATCTGGTGCCCAGAGCAGGTGCCCATGCCCCTAAGGGCCAAGCTGCAAGGTGGAGAGCCCAGGAGAGGACCTACTCAGGAAGGAGCTGCCTAAACTAGGCAGGGATGGGGTGGCTGAGGCCACCGTTCTGTTCAAGGGACTACCCCATCCCCATGCTGGGTCTTAACCCCCAGCATGGTGGAGTAGCTGGTGCCACCTGGTGTAAAGCAGTAGCCCTCCGGGATGGGGAGATGGTGGCTCCCCGGGATGGGGCAGGCAGAAGTGGCTGTGCCTGTTGCAGCCATGGAGTCCACATGGGTGGGGAGGGGCCTAAGGCCTGCCCCTCCCCTGCAACTCACCCTAAGAGCAAACACCTGTTGCACTACAGTACTATTTGTTTTCAATACAATTACTGTTAACACAAGTGATTCTCCTTTGGCATTTGCACTATCAGGTGGGCAGCATGTTTTTTGCGTTTCTTCCTCAAATACTCTGAAAAATATCTGAATATATCATCCAGTAGCCTTTCTGAGGTTTATTTGCCTGTGGTACTCTGATATTGCTTGTGAATTTTGGGTTTTCAGTACTCCTTCCTCATGGTTTTCCTGGGGAAGCTGCTGCTGCATGTAAGGATTTGTCTGGAGAAGGTGAAGAAGCCTCCAGAAGGTCTGAGAGACCACCAAAAGTGGTCCATTAGATTGGACACTATGTACACTGCAGTTACCTGCTTGAGGAATGGACCAAATATTCAGTGTAGTTACTGCATTGCCACTGAGCAAAAGAGAAATAAGTATAGTCCAAGTGCAGAAAGTGGAGCACTTCTGTACCTGGGTAGAGAATGAACGTTCATCTTAAGCAGGAGGCAAAAATCCCCTTCTTCTTCATGGAAAGGATTTGAGGAGCTATTACAGGGTTACATGAAGTTTAGAATTGAATATATCATGTTTCTCTCTAGTGGGAAGTGGTCCCTGCTTTCCTAAGATCTGCTTCTAGGCAGCTGGTCACAGCAAGCCAGATGAAGAAACCCTGCATTTACCTACAAAGCTACCTATTTACCTTCTGCAAATTAATGTGCCATCAGTTGCCACATTGTCAACTCAGCCTTTATTTCCAGCCCCTGAACAAAGCCTGATCTCTCAGCCAACCCACCTGGAAAAAGTGTGCTAGAAGCGGCAGAACTAATCCAGAAGGAAAAAAAAAAAATGCATAATGTGTTCACACACACAAAAAATAAAAGGCTAACAAATGGCAGAGGGAAGGACTCGGCAGACCTCATATTGCAGATGACTGTAGATCAAAACCCTCCCCCTAAACCCTGACTGCATCCATGTACTAATTACGCGACACTGAAAAGATGTATCACTGGGCACGGCAGCAGCTACTGATGACAACATACAGCCTCTTCCAAAATTCTCACACACAACCTATAAATACTGTTCGCCTTTTATTGAATATTCAGGTAAATATTTCACATTAATACAGGCTACATAAAGTAGAGCCACTATACGACATGAAATTTACTCAGCTTTTCCTTTTAAGTATGTAAACAATTATACATGTATTTACCACCCTAAAAGGTTGAAATAATGTAATCAGCTAGCTCTCTGCTGCATACAAGGAGCATTCAGTAGTGTTTAGCCAAAAGCACTAGTTTCATCTGATTTTTAAGTTCAAAATGGCTAAAGTAACTGGAAAACAGAATCAGTTCGTATAGGTCAATCAATTTGTTCTTATACAATGGGCAATCAAGTCTCCATTGTTACAGCACACAGAAAATTGCTTAGTTAGGCACATTAAAAAAATCCCCAGGGTTCTTCAAGATCATAAAGATTCCCAAACAAGGCTAAAGAAGGATAAGACCCCCTTAAATCAGTTGACGTACTTGAGATGCATGTTTCCAATGTGAGGTGCCCAGGTGCCAGGCCAAATCTACAGCAAGAAATAAAAAGACAAGTCTGTTATGAAAACAAATAAAAGTTCCTTAACAAAGAGTTTAACCACTAGAGGGCAAGCTTAAGGCTTCCCCCTAATATACAACCAGACTGTCCAAAGGCTGGGAGCTCTCTTCAGCTCTGGCCAAGGTTTGACTGACAACCTGCAAGATGCCAAGTATGGATATAAACCCTCTCATTTATAACAAAGTCAATTTCCTGGCTGAACAGTCTTGTAATGCTGCTTATTTTACCTGAAAGGTTTGGTATGGATAGCACCATATATTTTTTTATAAACACACATACACTGTAGGGGAAAAGTAATGCAAACAATCTCGATTCTAGTATCCAAGAACTGAAAAAAAATCTCACCTATCCAAAAATGAAGAAAAACAAACCAAAGCACACCACCATAAAAAACCCCAGATAAGCAAAGGTGGAAAAAGGCAGCCACACTACCTGCTGAGCATCAGTACATTCTGTTGAGTTCTGGACAACTTTGATCATGGGATTCCAGGCGGGATCTGGTGTATGGAGTCCATTAAAGAGGGGGCCTCCCGGGCCATCCGCTAGCTGAGGATGCGAGGGTATTAGAGTGCCACCATACATGGAAATCGGTAGGCCCTGAGGGAACAAGAGAAAGCACCATCGGTGAAGGCGGCAGTGGTCGTGAAGGATGACCATAGTACCACGTCTGCCAAGATGACAGAGGAAGTTCACTTCCATACGTAACATTCACCTACTGACCAATATCTCAGCACTGTGAGGAAATGGAGCATTACTGCACAGCTAGGCAGAGTATGGAATACAGTGACTCTTCAGAGCTTGAGATTCAAGTCAGTTTACTCATTTTCCTGAAATTATATCTTGCCAGTATGCAGCAGCCTCTGCACAGCACTTTCAGATGACCCCAAAAAGCCAGACACAGCAGCTGTACAAAGTGATCTCAGTGCTCCCTCCTCTCACCTCTGCAGCACATGATAACCTTATGTTATGTTGCTGTACTTCAGCAAAGCACGTATACAGCTTGAGCCTACAAGACTCAGAGTTGAAGATTTTCTACAAATTACTAAAGGCCATCTAAAATATTCTTCCAGTTCGGAAAAAGCAAGTTACAGAGTAGCATTTTGCAGTTATGAGATTTCTTGCCCGTGTTTGAATGATTTCTGCTCTGCAATTTAGAAGATCCCAAGAGCACATGCTATAGCTACTTCTGAAACATGCTGTAAGCAGGTCTGCTGTCAAGCACATTGTCCCAGACATTCCTCCAGTGGTGGCTGAGCTGACTATGGCTTGGCTGCATCCATCTGCCTAACTGCTAGTTTTCCAGTGTTAACATACAAGGCACAGACTTACAAGTGGTCCTCTCATCCTGATGCTTCCTTAAGAAAGGCATGTAGTATTCACAAGTATGATTTGTACTGAAAGTGTTAAGCAAACCTTTAATCCACCTTGGGCTGAGCAAGCCTTATGAAACGTTTCTGAGCGACTGAGCCTCTGAGAAATGAAACACTTGGAGAGCGATGGAGGCATTCAGCTACTTGACAAAAGAACATCTGCAATCTACAAATTCTGGTTTTGTTTAAATGCGCCACCAGGCTTGGGCACCTTTTCTAATGAGTACTGGAAATAAAAGAGGTTCAGGACTAGGTGCAGCAAGCAACAGTAGAAGAGGCACACACATACAGTGTAGATAGGCAGAACAGTAGATATAACGAAGTCAGTCCTCCATCATTTTGTAGACTAAATCCAACCCTCCGTAACTTACTTTAGAAAAATCCACAAAACTATTTGGCATAGGTTGGTGGAAAATATTCGAGGGAGCCACTATTCCAGAATCATCTCTCTCCATTGGCTGATGCTGAGAAAATGTGCCTGGGTCTGACAGCTGCTGATGCATTGGATGATTTCCCATGACAGGCTGAGACCAGCCTGACAAGCCTTCTGGAAAGGAGATTGAAAATAGCTGATTACAATTCACTGAAGATATTCTGGAGTAGAATTCAGCAGCTGCACACACCTACATATATCCAAAGGCTCCCTGAAAACACACAGACTTGGAGCTCTCTTAGGGCTCTGCTCTAAACAAAGGCAGACCTTCCATGGTCTATGCAAAAGCAGGAAGATACCTGCGGTTTTTAGGCTAATAACCCATTACAGACAATGCAAACAAACACACAGGTCTTGTCTGTAGATCAAGGCGTCTCACAGGGAAGCTGCAGCAGGCTACACTATATAAGGCTGTCTATATGCACACACACTTTCTTTCCCTCCAGCTCCGACCTCCTCTCATGTACCACAGAAACACAGAAAAAAACATTACACTCATGACAGGGGCAAAAATAGGGAAAGGAGAGAAACTGGTGAGGCCAGGGAAGTTTGGCTAGGCACATGCCATCTGCATATACATTCATCTTGATCCTCCAGACAAATGTGGAGATAATGCGGACTACTAGTAACTGCAAGTTTCAGGTGTCCACAGCAGAACAGCTAAGATCCAGTAAACCTCCAAAAATTGTTTGTGAGCACATACAAGCTTTTCTTGAAAATGCACAGCAATGCCGAGTTGCTAAGTTAACCAAAGTATGGAGGGCTTCACTGAAAAATGTAACAAATATGGGACTATTAAACATTTGTCTTTAAAGTTACCAATGGAAACACTTTACATGTCAAATGCTGCAGCTCTTCCTTTTCACAAGGACCACAAGCTATCAGGAAGCTGAACGTAAAACTTCAGCTGTTTCAAAGTAACTCTTTTGAAACTGGGGCTGCTTGGAACAGAAGTTACCCCATACTATTCAAGAGTCATGAGAAGATCAATGCAAAAATCAGCATCCACAACTATCTGTTTCTGGATGCATTAGCTGCACCACAATTAACATTTTAAAATGTTAACGGAAAGCAAGGTAGAAACTTCCACGGAGGCAGTTGTCCTTTCAGGCCAAGGGTCAGACTTGGAAATGGACACCCTTAACAGATAAAAGTTGTTTACTTTTTAAATTCTGTATCATTCAATAGACTGAATATGATATTTCTGAACTGTTCTCAGGGTTTACAAGTGTACACTGACAGATAATCTCGGTTGGGTGAGAACCACCTACATTAGGAGAGAAAACCACAGCACTTTCATTGAGATGCACTCTCCCACCACTGACACCAGTTCTCCCTTCAGGATGTACTAAATGAAAGTTATTACAGACCGTGGAACATTATTTCTCCACCCCAACTACCTTTTCAAATATAGTACTTCCAAAAGGCCCTATAAGTTTCTTTAGGTTACCCCAGGCTGTACAACAGACTTACCAGATACACTGTTAACTCCAAAGGACCAAATACCACTATGACCGACAGGAGCTGTGAAGTTGGTTCCTAAGGGTGTAGGAGTGACAGATCCTCCCTGTCGAATTCTAGCAAGCCTTTCTGTTCCGATGGGAGGGGGTACCTTTCGATCTTGATTGGCATTACCAGTTTTTGGCTGGCCCAAGTTAGAAGGTGCAGAAGCAGCTGAAAGGGGTGAAGATGATCCTGAGGAAACTGATGGAATAGGAGATTCACCTGCTGAAAAGAGTATTTCTCTTGCTCAATTACACACAAAGCACACAACCTAGAGAGCATAAATGCTACCCACACTATCCCCACAATGTCACCTCAAAGCCAATGATAAAAAAGTTTTAAAGACTTTTTTGGCAAGCATTCTTCAAGTCTTTCACAGAAATCCTGTTTAGAGTTTATTTTTACTCTAAAATCAACATTATAACACAAATGCTTTCAGCCATCAGAATCATGCAATATTCTCAAGACATAGCAATAAATCTAAATTAATTACAAGAAAGAATAAGAAACATGGAAGAGTTTCAGGAAGAGGTGAAAACATCAGCCAAAATACCATAAATATCTAAACAGCCTGGTTTTGGTATCTACCACTTCCAGCAGAAGAAAAATTGGACATCTTCCCAAAGCCACATGTGTAATGTAAGAGCATAAGTCCCACCAACTCCAGAAGTGTCACTGACTCTTCTTGGGAAATCCAACTTCCTTTAAGCACTCGTTTAAACGTTTTGGTTCTTAAGCTCAGAGTGGCAATGAAGTTCATGCAGTGACATGATAAACCTCTTCACTTAAGATTCTGAATCAAAGACCCATATTTTCTGTAAAGCTACTTCCATGTTCTTCCCATTAGAAGGAAAACCCATTGTTACCTTTGATGATGCTTAAAGATTTTGAAACATTTTAAGTAACACAAAATAATTCCAGAATCTCAATTAAAAAAAAAAAAAATATAACTTCAAACCGTGGCAAACATGACATTTTCACCTAATATTACACTCATACTATTTAGAGGGGAATCTTTAGCTTGGTATAATCACCTCCAATTCCCCACGGCTTCATGCCCTCTCGTCTCAGAGCCTACAATGAATTGATTTTTTTTTTCCCCCCAAATATGCCTTTAGTAATGGTACCAGAACTAGTGGCATTTTACATGGGAAAAAAACCCCCACAAAATAGTACAGCTTGGAATTTGCACGCCGTCCTCACAGCTGCTAAAAGCCACTGGAGAGCATTTCGTGCATCACTGGGTAATTTCCCCTCAAGTTACAAATCTACTAAAGACAACAGCTATGAATTTATAGTTAACTAAGACAGACCCACGAAGTTCCTACATGAATTTGTTGCGCTTGTCCAAGGATGTGGTGAAAAATGCTGTCTGTTAAAGCTGGGAGTCCCAACAGGCGCTGGCCCTTGAAGGTAAACCCGTGCTCCTTGTATGTTTGCTGAAAAGCCTGTCAAAGGACCTGAAGAAGAAGTTGTAGAGCTGTTGGATGGATCTAGAGAGGGTAAGCCTGAAATAAACATAAATTTGATTAAATAACTCTCTTTGGGAACCTGCTTCAAAGCACCAGAGACAGCTAGTGCTCCAAGTATAATTAAAGCATCTCATCACCTTTGGGGGTATCTGCACATAAGTTCATTTTACAGGTGCATGATTCTCCCTTAGAAATGAACAGAAGGCATTTCAGTATGCTCTCTGTTTTGGCGTTAAGTTTTAACAAAAACAGCCATCCCTTTGGTCACTGAAGGGAAATGATCTTAGCAGGGAGGGCAAAGGAGGAAAGCTGGGAGTGGCAAGGATCTTTGCTTAAAAAAAGCCACGCAAGTCAGACAGGGATACAGGGCTCTATGAAAGTCCCAGAGGAATCCAGCACCAGGAAAGTAGTTCACTGCAGTATGGTTTTTGCCATCCTATAGTTACATTCACATACAGATTGGTCAGAAAATGCTGTGTCCAGAGAAACAGGACTGAATGCACAGCACAGCAGATGAGGGGGCTGCTTTCTATGAGGATACATGAAAGGAAGGGAGAGATGGAGAGAAAGTTCAAAGTCCCATGAAAATTATTAGCAAGGGGGAATTACAGTTTTTTAATAAGCCAAAGCTTTTAAGTACTTTTCCAGAATGTTGTAAAAGCTCTTATCACACATTATTACCTGAAAGAAGAAACAGGCATGGCCATAAGTTCACCTGAGTTTTGGGTTTAGTTTCAAGGGCCTACTAAACAAGACTAGTTTCAAAACCACTTAAACACTTGAAAATGACCACAACCAGGACCAGCATATATTGCTGCAGAGCAAGGTTGAAGGTTGTACCTACTTACACCACAGCAGTCTGAAAACAGCACAGGTGACAGGCAATACCTTAGGTCATAGACTAGAGGTGCACCTTTCATCACCTGGATACGTTCCTGAAAGACAGGTCTATTTCCCCCAATATTATCAACCAAATCAACCTGATTTACTGCTTCCAGAAGTGCCCGATCCAACCTGCTCACATCAACAGAAATGAGTCACTGGACTTGAAAGAGTATTTTTCTCACTTGCCCTACCCCAAAGGTTAAAAAAGAGAAGTTTCCATTACAGACAAGGAGAAATAAATCATCAGCACCAACAGAACATCGGGTGCTTAGATGAGGGAACCTGAGTGTGGGAGGACAATCTTTCAGGGTTTGACACAGCACAAAGTGCAGACTCCATGGCTAAGAGGAGGATGCTAATGCCTGTGCAGGCTGCTTGTAAATGCAGTTTGATCTGTGTTTGCCCAGAGGTACAGACTGGCCTCCAGCATGGAGCCTAGCCATAAGCAGACTGCAGCACCTCGAGCTGAGGGCCCTCCTTGTGCATCTGCCATGGAGTTATTGATGGGACACTCTTGCTAACCCTCCAACGCACAAAAGTCAACTCAGAGGTAGTCAAAAGGCCCCTTTGGTGACCGATTCCACCACACATCAAAACCAAGCTTCCAGCTGGCTCACAAACCACTGAAGATTCCAAGTCTCTGCCCCTACAGAAGGGGTAACAGAGCTGCTGCTGCTGCCCATGGGTACTGATGGTTTCCTAAACAGAGAACAAGGCAGAGATTATGACAAAAATAGCTCTTCTGCAGAGGAGAGATGCCCAGCTGTGCCTTCTGAAGGCTTGGTAGGATGGGTACATAGGTTTCAAACTGCAGTGATGTACAGCCAAGACTATTTCAGCACTGCTTTGTATTTTCTACAGGTTGACAGCCAGAGATGCACAAATTCAACAGAGTAGTCAGTTTTCGGGCTGTAAAGAACACTTTTTATCATTATCTTGCCTTTCATAAATTTAAGAAAACCTTTGCTTAGTATTAAAAATGGCTTCTATGAACAATGACTTTCAGAATCCTGATTTCAGTAATGAGTTTCCTACTTACGTACTTACCAAGAAAATCCAGTTTTATAATACTAAAACCTTCTCAAATACCATACTTTACAGTTACTTGGGCCATAAATTCAAACTCTTTATCATGCTCTGAAAGCGTAACTGAACTTGCAAGACTGGGGTATCAATCTCACACAAACTATACTCAAAATTCAGTTTATCAAAACCCTCAGGCACTTCTGCAGAAGTTGGTTACTGCAAGGGCTACCTCAACTTTTAGGGAAACAGCTGCAAGACTTGGTCACTCCATGTAAAACAAGGAGCCCAGCCATTTCACGCACCTTCATACTCATGCACTGCTTTCTAAGCTGGCATATTTTAAGTTTGTGATAATTTTTAATGCCACATGAGGAAGGTCTCAAACCTCTTCTTAAAATGCAGAGGAAAGAAGTAACAAATAGACTTCTTTTGGTCTCCTCCACAGCCTCCCCAGATGGTTGGGCTAAGTCTGCCCTCAATCTGCAAGCTGCTAGTAGAAGAGATCTAAAGACATAAGGCCATTTCCAGAACAGATCCACAGCCAGTGAGGCACATGTGTCTGTGCCTCAAAGGAACCGGTGAATCAGAAAAAACTCAAGCTGCAACTGAGCTTACCCATGAACAGGAAAAGCAGAGTACCCAAACTCCACCCTGAGGTGACAACTTGTTAAAAAAAAGAAAAA
>VZTL01077698.1:12040-22267 GCA_013400535.1 Scopus umbretta
ATTTTGCTATTTACATAAGCTAAGGGAAATAACAGGCATTCTAATCAGTCATGGATCTCTTTACTGAATTAGCTCTAGCTTTATTTAGAAGGTTTTTATGCACTACATCCAGTTTACAACTGGAGGAAGGTTAAGGGTGAGGAGAGAATTTGACAGGTGTGTTTTACAAAGCCATCTCAGTGAGGACAAGAAATGGGGAAACAAACAGATAAACATCATGTTAAACTGAGTTATAAATGAAATATAAATCTGACTATGGGAACAAAACCACATTCTTCATCTATGGAACTATGACACATGAATTGAAACATATTACCCTGAAGCATTTTTTTTTTAATTTTAGACTTCAAATGTAGTTCTAAAGAAAATAAATTATGTAAAAGCTATCTGTACAAAAATTATACATCTTGCTTGCTAAAGCCAGAAGTTTAAACTGGCTGTCATTCTGCATTTGATACCAAAAAAAAAAAAAAAGAAAAAAAGTCTTGCTTTGGTGTCTGTCCATTGACACCACTTTTTAAATTTACGTGCCTGCTATTGTCTCTTTGAAGAACCTCAGTAACCTAATACAGTTTTTCATAGATGGCAAGTATGCTGCAGTCTTCTAAAGCTTTCTTGAGACCGGACAGTGCTATGCATTACTGGAAGCTATATGCCTAGCTTGAGGGTGGACAGCTGAGCTCTAAATACACTCAGCTGTGAAAATGTCAACCCCAATTACCTCTCTTATACTGTGACTGTCTTTTGATGGTTGTGTTTTAATAGTTTAAATTTGCGAGATATTTGGAAGGAGGTTTAATAAAAGAAACAAAACAAAAGCGACCTGAAGCTTTTCAGTTTCCAGCTTCAGTACACGCTTAGAGAGAAACCCAAGTAGTACAGGTCACACTGCAGTTTTGATTCTTTTACAGAATTTTTGCTGTTATCCTAATAATCTCAATACAGAATTAAATAAAAATAAAAATGCATGGTGGGTTTTAGTTTTGTGTCTTGTTTTGTTCACAGGAGCACCAAACCTTGATTACGAAATGCAATAAACCAGAACTGAGGTAAAGGCGGCCCTTTCTGGTCCACTTTTTCAGTGAGAAGCCTGTCCAGAGCAGTTGCATGCATAGCATATTGACTCTTAAACAGCTCCAGCCTTGCAGATTTACTGTGGTCTATACACAGCAAGAAACATTCTACTTAATAAAAACATTTGACAGTGAATAACGTCAAAAGTTGGCGTTACTGGTTTTGCATCCAAACGCAATTTACCTTCAGCCTTAAATCTGTACCTGAACTTCTCAATTGAACCCAGTCTACCTCAGCTATTCTTGTATTAATTTTCTGCCATCATCTCAATTTCACTTTTATTTAGCCTTTTGAAAAATTAAAATGCTTGAGCCACATATAATGATGCCTGTTTGCAGACTGAAAATTTAAGTTATTACAAACAGCATAGCTTCAAACTCAAGATAATAGAAAACTCTAAGCTAAACCAAAGACTGGTTTTGTTTGTTTTCTCTCCAAATGAAAAGCTTCTAGAGTGAGATCCAGGAGACCTGTTTTGTACCTCTGGACTCTACAGGCTTTGAAAGCATATGGATGGAGGCAGTGTCTCTGTGGCAGCTGGCTTGCAGCATGCATGAGTGCGTGTGGATAACAGCAGCGGCGAAGATGCAGTGGGCATTGCCTTTTTCTCTAGGCTTGCTGCCTGAGCAAACAGCACAGCTTTTACAATCTGCACCAAGTCTTGTATTACTGAGTGTTTGCTGCTAGAAATCTAGCAAGGCTATACATGTGGTGTAGTAAGGAGTCGGACTTGGGCAAATAAATGAAAGATAACTGATTTTGTCCTCCCTTTACCTCATGCTTTATGGCAGTCCCACAAAATATATAGAAGAAATCAGTCTCCCTTTTTTTCTATTAAAGGAAAGGGCATTAACCTTTTACCTCCATCTCACCTGTCTCAGCTTGCAAATACAACGGCTACAAATAATATTAAATGTACCCACTGAGTAGCGATGTAGTGATTCAAAATAGAATACTACTTTGGCATGTTTACTGTCTTTGTAAAAGACCTGTATTTCTAAGTGCTTTGCAAGAGTTAAATAAGTGGCGATGCTACATGGTCTAAATTCCAAAACAGTGGGGAAAAAAGGAGATTGTATATACTGAAAAAAAAATTTTTGAAGACATTCAAGACCAATAACAAATAGCAAGAGAATGTGAAAGAGGCATGCAAGGGAAGGAATGATATAGCTGAAAAATAAATGGTTAAGGCAGGGGGAATTATAGAGAAGATAATTTTGTCTCTGTCAATTGGGCAGAAAATAGACTGCTACCAAAAGAAATAAGAAAAGGCAAATAGTCCCATAGTGGAGGGAGAGGGTGGTGGAATATGCACGTGCACGAATGCTTTTAATCAGTGAGGGGAAAAAAAACTGGTAAAGAATGAGGCAAGCTAAATGGGGAATAATTTTTGTGTGCCTTGGAGTTTGCATGTGTATAGAAATCTGGTTTTCAGCCCACTTTGTGAGAGATTGTTGTGGTTCAACCCGGCAGGCAGCTAAACTCCACACAGCCGCTCGCTCACTCTCCCCCTCCCCAGTGGGATGAGGAGAGAATCGGGGGTGGGAAAAAAGTAAAATTCATGGGTTGAGATAAAGACAATTTAACAGGACAGAAAAGGAAGGGAAAATAATCATAATATACAAAGCAAGTGATGCCCAATGCAATTGCTCACCACCCGCCGACCGATGCCCAGCCAGTTCCCAAGCAGCGATCGCTGCCCCCTGTCCAACTCCCCCCAGTTTCTATACCGAGCGTGACGCCGTATGGTATGGAACAGCCCTTCGGGCAGGTTGGGTCAGCTGTCCTGGCTGTGCCCCCTCCCAGCTCCTTGTGCCCCTGGCAGAGCATGGGAAGCTGAAAAGTCCTTGACTGGTATAAACACTACTGAGCAACAACTGAAACATCAGTGTCTTATCAACTTTATTCTCTTACTAAATCCAAAACACAGCACTATAGCAGCTATGAGGAAGAAAATTAACTCTATCCCAACTGAAACCAGGACAGAGATGGAAGTGGCACATGCAGATAGTGGAAGAAAGATAGTGATAGAGATGATCTGTACAACTACCTTGTCATATAACCTGGCTAAATGCAATTCTGATGACTTCCTAAGCTTCCATTGGAAGTTTCAATGGGAAAGTACCACTCTTCACTTATTTATCAAAACCCCAGAGAAAGTTATAGTCAATGCAGGTGGAATGATCCCTGCTTAAGCTTTTATTATTTCTAGGTCTTGTCTCAATTCTATTGGCTCGGTATGAGCAATCATCAGCTGGGAACTGTGTTGACTTTGATGCAATCCACTGGGGACACTTGTAAGATCAGGGCTATTGCTTGTGAAGCACTTTAGGATCAGGATTCTACTGAAAGGTGAAAAGATTCTACTGAAAGGTGAAAAGTGGCAGGTAGTGTAGATTCATTATCTGGCATTTTAGGAGGATATCCAGCCCAGTCTCTTGCTAGTCAAATCTTGAAATCCTTCAAGGACAGAGTTTCCACAGCCTCCCTGGGCAACCTGTTCTAGTGATTGATTAGTGTTATAGTGATAATTTTTTTTCCTGGTAATCTAGTTGGAACCTCTTTGAGTTTACGAGTGTGGTCTCTTGTTCTCCTGCCTTGCACTGCTGTAAAAAGCCTCTCTTGCTCTTCTCTGTAATCTCTTGCATATCGGCAAGCTGCTGGTAGGTTCCCTTTTCCAGGCTCAACAAGCCCATTTCCCTCAGACTCTGTATGTCTGTCATGCTCTCCAGCGCCCTCACCATCTTGGCGGCCCTCTGCTGAATTTGGTCAAGTTTATGAACATCTTTTGAGCACTGGGATTACCAAAACTGGATGCAATATTCCAGGTACAGTCCAATGAGTGCCAAGCAAAGGGGAATGATAAAAGTCTTGAAAACTTTGGAGAGCGATGTTTTGTTGAGGATTATACCTTTCCCAGTGCTGATGTGATGGACCAGGAATTTTTATTGAGTTTGTACCTGGCTACCATCCTAGAAACAATTCTTCAGACAGAACTGCTTTCCTGGAAATAGGTTAGCTAGAAATTTGAAGCCTGTGGAACCATTAGGTTGTATGTCCCCTGTCTTGTAAAAATGAAAAAGGATTACAGATGTGGTGCCTAGTTTTTTTCCTTCTTCTTCATATGTGCAGAATGACAGCAGAAGCTGTGAATAAGCACAATAGACAGTCAGTAAGGACTGGTAATCTTATTTCCCCTACAGGTGCTGTAAGAGCAGTTCTGGAGCAGGAGGAATGGAATGATGTCTTGGCACCAAATTTTGGCAGGAAGAAATCTTTCTCCATACTGACTTGGTTTCTGGAAATGCTAGGAGTCTTTCCCCATACTAGCTTTTGCAGTTGCATATGAGAACCTGATGAATGAACAAAAAGAAATTGGGTCCAAAGCGTATGCTGGTCTAAACTCTGTTAAGTCTAGTGAGGCTACCTTACTTTACACCTTTGGAGGTCTAGCTTTAATGCTATTTCATTGTTGAGGAATTACAGAACAGAATATCAAAGTATTTTAATTTCAAGTCTTAAGTGTACTATGGAAGAAACTAAGAAATTGTACAAAACGTCACAGTGATGTCTGTAAATTACAGAATTTCTGTAGTGGTTCCAGCAAGAGAAAGGGATGTGGCCACTGTAGCTGGACCATTGTTGATACGAGCATCCCTGTTGATAGGAGCCTTAATTAGGCAAGTAGAGCCCCTCCACACATTATTGGCTGTCCTTAATCTCATCTACAAATGATATCTTTCTTGTGAAGGGAAGCTCAGCTGAAGGAGCTGAGAAGGATTTTTTTTTTTTTTTTTGACCCAACATGCAGCTTTGCCTGAAAGGCAAGGATTTTTTTTGTAGGCTGACCCTAGCATTGTGTAGTGAGGAGGCTTTTTGGCCCTGATTAGAAGTGCAATTGGGAAAATAAGGCCATTTTCTTAATGAGCAGTTCTTACTGAAAGTGATGGTACTCCTTTACCTCTCACATTTTTAAATGGAGAAGAACTTTGTGCTTCAATATCAGGAAATTTGTGAAGTCTGGAAAGTTAATGTCATTACTAGGTTTAATCCTGCCCATGAATTGTCTTGGTTGAGGTTTGTAGGGATGAAAAAAAAAAAAAAAAATTGAATTTTTTTATTTCTGCCACAAAGATCTCATGGGACTTTATGATCTTCAGTTTGTCTAGGAAAGAGGTTAGTTTGGTGTCACTTCCTATTCAAAGAGCTTCAACAGGAGAAACTAGGCTGAGGTTTTTAGCAGGGTAGCATAAATACCTCCTCCAGGACCACCTGGCTACTGTTGAGCCTGGTCAGTGCTAGCAGGTGTGAGGAGATATTCCTGCCTGCAAAATGAAGGGAGAGCAGGGAACCACATCAGTCTGCGATGGAGATGGCAAAGCAGCTACTGGCTTGTAAAGCACAGCAGTCAGCGGTGAGTATTGAAAGCTCAAGAAGCCACATTTGAAAGAACTTGACGATCTTTCCTATTTCATGATTTATGAAGGAAATCCAAGCCTGCTAGTTCTTGAAAGCATGCGATTATGCTAGTTTGTTTCCTGTTGTGCTCTGTGGCCTTTGTCATCAGAAAGAAGGAATGGCATTCCAGTAGCTGGTGTGCCCCATGAATGGCTGCATTGTGCCGTACAGCCCTGACCTTTTCAATATTCTGTCATCTAAATGCCAGTCGCCTCTTCAGAGCATCAATAGCTCCTGAAAAGTGTGAGGCTATGGGGAGACGTAGATTACTAAAGAGACGGAGCAGTGTGATTCATTGTCCTACGCCACAAAATATGAAGGGTATTGCTCTGGTGCAGCTCTCTGAGCGATTGTGATGAGGATGGGCCAAGGGAAGCTTGAGGATGAGCAGCTCTGTGCTCGTGGGCTTTCAGAGGCCTTCTGTGCAGAACAGTGTGGTTAGATAAAACAAGTAGAAAAATGGCATTTCTGTGCGTGGGTGAGGCATTGCTCACCTTCAGCAGAAAAGGTAAGACTGTGATCCTCAGGTGCTATGAGCCGCTGGCAGGATGAATGATGTTCTATACCTCCCATGTCCGCTGTCTCTCTGGTTTGTTTAGGTTGTAAGCTCTTACAAAGTAAGGGGAAAAGACCATCTTGCTTAGTGGGTGCCCAGTACAACAGGCCCTCCTTGGTCTTTAGCTGTTACTGTAATAAAGATGATAATATTTGTACATGGAAAGCAGGTTAGGTGTTTGTGGGTTTTGATTTTTTTGTTTGCTTGTTTCGTTGGTTGTTTTTTTTGTTTGGTGGTGGTGGCTTTTTTAAAATGGCCTTATGACTTTGCCTCCTAGTCCCTGTTGGTGGTCTCTGAAGAAAGCTTGAAAGTTATGTAGGAGAGAGAGCTCACCTGGGTGCTGAGGCCTCATGCCTATCCAACTCTGTCTTGTTCTGTCTTCTCATTAATGCTGCCTGATTATTACTAAAGTTGCTAGCGTTCCCTTTGGCAATCCTTGAGATCCTCCTGACCTGCAAAGCTTATTTATTAGTACAATGTATAAGCAAGTGAATAAGTAACTGTGAGGGAAAAAAATGGAGTTTTAACATTTATGTGATAAATAAGTGCCAAAGCAGTAAATCCCATTTAGGATCCCCCAGGTCAGGAGAACTGGCTGTTTTTTCTCTTGCTTGCTCAGTTTCTCTGACCTTAGGCAACTCGCTTCACCTCTGTATATCAGTTTTCCAAACTGTAAAGTGGAGGTTAAAAATCTATATCAAATTGCACTTTGACTTGATATATGTATAGCGGAAGTCATGTTGTACTTTTGAATTATGTTGGAAAGTGCTAGAAGCCAGGGAATAAAGTGTCAGTATAGGATCAGTCCGTTTTCTCCTTCTGAGTCTGTGATCTTGCTCACAAACAGTATTTAAAGAACATCTGAGTGCTTTACTTTGAAACAAGTTACAAAATGCCAAAATTGTTAGCCCATACTTTTTTCCCTACAAATTCCTTAATTCCTACATCATTAGAGAACATCAGTGCCTACTGAATTCTATATTATGTTTTCTATTTTTTTTTTTTTTTGTTCAAAACATGGCCTGTGACTCATTTGCTGTGTGTTTTTTCAGACCCTACTTTGAATACTAACTTGTTAATTTTCTTTTTGCTTTTTTCCATGGCACATACTGCAGCAAGAACCATGCTGGGAAACAGTGTTTGAGTTTTGTGGTAGTTTGGAAACTTGAAAAATGTTTTTGTTCCAAGTCAGTGTTTTCTATAGAACAAAATTCTGAAATTATATTTTGGAAGAACTAATGGGGATACATGTCTATGTATGTATATGCATACATCTGTGCATGTAAATATAAAGCACTTCATTAAAAATATTTACCTTTGGTGCTTTTGATTTCAATTTACATTACAAAGTTGAAATATTTTTACTTTTCAAAGGTTAAGCTACTGTAATAGCCTAAATGTTTAGACTTATTGCATTAAATATCAGTAGTTTTACTTGGTAATTAACATGTGTGTATTTGGTATTTAAAGAAAGAAGAGCATAAAGATTTACGTATGTTATGCTGTAACATTAAGACCCTAGCTTGCCCAGTGAATATGGGAGCCTACCATGCATGTAGCCAGAGGACTTGAGGAATTTAGCAGCTAATAGGGGAGGTAACTCAGTTTATTTGGTTTCTGTTGAAAGGCTCAGAGGAGTTAATGGTACTGCAGTATGTGTGCATTCCACTGAAGCTCAGTTTTCTGATGGAAACTTTTTGAACAGCTTGACTAATTATATGCATAGTCTATCCTCCCCCCGCCATGATTCCTTCTGCTGAAGTCAAATGTGTTGGCAGTTCAGTCTAAGATGTTGAAGATAACCATTTCCAAATAGTTTTGCAGGTCGGTGTGCAGCCTCCTTCTGCACATGCCGTCTCTGGAGTACGATCACATACATGCTTGATGCACGCCTGTTCTGCGTTGCTGAATAATGTATGAATGAGGGGTTGCATTAACAGTGAAAGCCAGCGAGGTGCTTAGTCTTTGCTCCAGTGGCTTTGCTCTGTGTAGTGCAAAGCAGCTGGGAAGCTGCCTTAATGAGAGAAGGGAAGATTTATATTGATTTAAAGGGAGCTTGGGATGTCTGTCCTTGCATGACTGGAAGGAAGGAGGGTGGGAGCAGGAGGCGCGCTCTGTGGCTGTGTGTTATCCAGGGACCGTGTTTACCTCTCGCTTGGCCCAGACTTAGGTGGCAGTAGAGAAAAGAACATAAAGCAGAATGGCTTAGAAATCCTATTTCTCTTTCTCTCTCTCTCTCCAGCCTCCGGAGCGGGGAATTCAGTCTTTTGGGAGTATTTGTGTTAACCTTGCTGTTTCATCTTGATGTTTGTTGTTTGTGTCCTTTAAATGTAAGCATGTCTGTAAGAAGGACTCTTGGAACACAAATGGCTTCAATTGCTGGAAATCCTTATGAACTTTGTTTTTTCTTCAGTCTTCATCTTTTCTTTTTGTTTAATATTAAGGTTTCTAACTACTGTTCACCCTTAGACTTACGACTATCCAGTTTTTACTGAGAAAACAAGGAGAGGGAACTTCTGTGCTTGAAAGTATACGGGCTTTTCTTGTCTCTGTTTTTTCTTGTGCTGGTATTATTTCTATCCCCTCTTCCCATACTGCAAATCAGTAAATGTTGCTCTTTCCCAAATCTAAAAAAATCTTCTGAAATAAGAAGTCCTTCCTTCAAAAACTCCAGCATTTTGGAACATAATCCTTAGCAGACAGTCTCTGCCCATGAGAGTGGAACTTGTATTAAAAGCAATGTTTACAATATTCAAATGGAGCAATCGTGGCACTTTAGAAGTACAAAAGGTTCTTATGGATCCTGTGACGTGTTTGAGTAATTTTGGAAAAACACATTCAAATAGATACTAGCTCTAGTTGTAGGGAAGAATAAGCAATCTTTTTGAAAGGTGAGCATAATGAAGACCTGCATATTTCATGATGTATCATGTGCTGCTCAGGTGCAGAGGCAAAAATTCAATATTTTACAAGCGTGTCTGCCCAAACTGGAGCAGAGGTAGCTATTTTGCATCCCGCCAAAGTGTGTTTGATCTTGGAAGTTATAGAATATTTGTTTTATGACTATGAGAGTGCCAAGAAATTCTTTGAAGCAAAGTCTGTAACCTCCGAGGCTCAGATGGAATAGGATGAAACAGGAAAGTTACTGGAAGATGACATTGTTAAAAAAAAAAACAAACAACAAAAAAACCAAAAAAAACCCAAAAAAACCCCAAACCCAAACACAACCACCTTCCCCTCCAACTCTTTTTAAGCCTGCCTCTTTTAATTATATTGCCTGTCATGACTCTAATTCTTTAAATTAATTATGGTGACTGATGGGGAGTCTGAAATACCTTTTCCAATGTATATGTGATATGATGGATTGTAATTAATTGAAATATAGAGGTCTGAAGTTTGGTAGCTTGTGAGGTATGGTTTGTGACACAGCCTCAGCTTCTTTTTTTTTTTTTTTTTTAATTGAACTGTGTCTTTCCGAATGTCATTAGTCAGAGTATTAGACCCTGAGGGAGACCATATAAATTACAGATCACTACTGGAAGAAATTCCAAGTTTTCCTTTTTTCCTTCCAGACTGAGGTAGCATGTTGCGCTACTGCCCTGACTGTTTTTACAGGCAGAAAAAAAAGCAGTGACAAAACCTTCCATTTTTAAAATGAAATCTCTACATGCATAGTGAAGTGTTTGCTGTACTGGTCCTTTGGGGACTTGCTGGGGTAGCACAGTATGTAAGTGTAGCTGGAATGGTTAAATAGGAATACATACCTCCGTCCCTGTGAGGGACTTGTTTTGTCCCTTGCTTTTGGTTGTTGAATTCATCCCCCTGCAGTCAGTTGTGTGACACCACACTGGAAATGTTCAGTAGAGGGTGTTGGTTGGTGAACAGAAATAACTTCAAATGTCAGACTTGACTAAATGATTCCCCTTCTTCTCGTGTTTAGATCTGAACCAAAGTCTTTCTTTCACCCCTTCACTCCCCGTAAAGTAAGTTCTGGGCAGCTCCGTGAGAGACCTTGATAACTTGGACAACTTGATTAACTCTTCTTCCAAACAATCCTACAGTGAGGGTGTGAGAATTTTGGTTTGTTGGGTTTTTTTGTTTTGGTTTGTTTTTTTTTTTTTTTTTTTTTTTTTTTTTTC
>VZTL01077701.1:9120-43386 GCA_013400535.1 Scopus umbretta
GTCATAGAAGGAGATCAGGTTGGTCAAGCAGGACCTGCCTTTCATGAACCCATGCTGGCAGGGCCTGATCCCCTGGTTGTTCTGAACGTGCTCATTGAGCGTACTCAAGATGAATCACTCCATAATCTTCCCTGGCACCAAGGTTAGACTGACAGGCCTGTATTTCCCATTTTATAATTGTCAAATTATATTTGACAATTTAGTTCAGTTTATTTTAGCCTACACTCAGGATCTTAAAGGACAGAGGTTGCTGGAAGGGACATTGTTCTGTTTCCCAGAAGGAATTGTTGCTGCCACAGGGAAACACTGAGATGTGTTTATATGGCTATGGATTGTGTGCTTACTCTGTTTTCTCACAATGTTTCTATTTTCATGTGTCCATGTGTACATAATTGATGTTTTAGCACTTTGCACTGCCTGCATGTATTTATCTCTTTGTTAATAAGACAAGTACTCCTAGACTCATAAAAAACAGCTGACATGAGCTAAATTGGAATGTCCTGACTAAAGACCTTAAGTAAATAAACAGACTTTAATATAGGCAAGTAGTGCTAACTGTAATGACACGGGGCTGTGTGCCATGGAACTGGAACAAAAGTCCAAACAAGCTAATATCATTATTTTGGTGGAAGTCTGCATCCCATTCGTTAGACTGACGTACGACTAGTCATTAGTAAAAGTTCTTTTCAAAAGCTATGGTGGATAAAGGTTGATTAAAAATTAATGAGGCCCAGACCAATTGCATTGCCATAGTGTCAGGCTTGAGCTCATTGTTTCACTCTGTGGAGCTAAAATAAGAGCAGGCTTTAAAAACTCTCTTGGGTTTTCCTATTTTGTATGATTTATATATTTTTTACTCTCTGCCATGGAGGAGCAAGAACTTGCAAATACCTTCCCTTGCTGTAGATATCACCAATAAATTACATGGTTAAATAGATTGTTAACAAAACAGATTGCGATGTCATACTGATGTTTCTGTGATGCATTTTTAGAAAATATATTTTGCTGATAATCCAGTAAATGTGGGACTTCATTAACTGTAGCTCTTGTTGCCCTAATTCCCTGGGAAGTCAGTGGCATTTGATTGGCACCTAATATGCCCATCAATCATAACTTGAGTTGCCTGTCCTCTTGCCACTTGCCAGTGCTCACATCTTGTTCTAGGAGCATGGCTCCACTATGAGAAGACCAGTCTGTTTAAGCATGAGAATGTGGGTAATTTCACTGGAAGCGGTAACTGGAAGACTGAATGTAAATGCTGCCAGTGGAGGTCAGGCTGATTCTATCACTATGTGGCTGAGGCCATTTACTGAAGCTAGAAACTGAGTTCTGAATTCCTCAGATATTTGTTTAAATACTTGCAAAGTTTGAGTTAATTTTAAATTGATGGTGTTCCCTGGTGCAGAGAAGTGCCTATTTACACAGGGAGAGGAGAAGTTAGAAGGAAAAGTTCTTAAGTAGAAACAGAAGAAACCCAAACCAAAATCTAGTCTATAAAATCAATATGGAAATCTGTTTAAAAAAATTAAAAGAGGAGAGGAAGACGTGAGCTGTGAATAGTAGTCAAGACCCACAATTACATTTCAGTTGCAAAAAATATTGGAACAGCAGCCCTTCTGCATAGCTATACTCATTCTGCTGCTGTCTAATAGTCAAGGAGGCTTGCAGGGCCCAGGTTGACAGCAAGGTTAGGAAGTCTTCCATATATTTTAGGATGAACAAGAGCTGAACTGAAACATTCCTAACAGAGGCTGTTCTAGCAGCTATGCTCCATATAGTAAAGTGAAATGACTGCAGTAGCTGCTTCTGGCATGAGTAGTGACAAACTTCTGAGCTCCAAGAACCTGAAAGCAGTTTAGGAAAAGGTCTAAGATTTTGGCCAATTTCAGTGTATTCTGTTATTGTGGAGTGCTAGCTCTTCCATGGTGGTTGCCTTTCTCATGAGGCTTTTCTTGCCACCTTAGTAATTGTAGGACTAGCTGTAAATGAGCAACAGCATATAATGATCCATGACCCTGATTCCAAAATATTTCAACATCAACAAGAATCACAATGTAATTAAATTATATGGAGCTGTGGTCCAAGGGAACTTCAGAGGGATGTGTTTGGGAGAAGAGGTGGGGGCAGAATTGCTTGTTAAATTCCGAATTCCCAAATGATTTGATTTGGCTTGGCTGTCCCTGGAGGACTTCACGCCACTGTGAAGCAGTGGCTTAAGATACAGTGTGAATACCTTTCCTGCTCCACTCCTCTAGGAGTATGGTACTCCTTCACCAGCCTCCTGGCTGGACATGTTGACCCCACATCTGCAGCGGTTCTGGCACTTTGCTATGCAGTGGGAGGACTGATAGAGTCCATTTTCAGCTTTTCCCTTCTATGCTGCTGGAACACAAACACTGTAGCACTATACTGGCTCTGAAGAGAGGGAATGGTGGAGGAAGGCAGAGGCATGGAAAGACTAGGCTAGTTTGTATAGCGTAGCAGAATGTGGGGTACAAAACTAATGTAAGTGACAATACCAGTTCAGAATCGTGATACCATCCTGGTGCTGGCTTTTCTTAATCTTTGCAAGCTTTAGCAAAATGTAATTACTTTTCACCTAGGTGAATGATACTGGGCACATTATATTAGTCTGCTGTTCATTTCTGAAGGCAGCACAGGATGCTGTTAAGTTCTATAAAGCTTTAAATATGATGTACCTTATGTACCCATCTTCCAAGCTGTCAGCAGCCATGGTGTGTCACTGTGTTTCATGGGGTTCATCTTGCTCTCAGGGTCATGCTTCAGTTCAGCCCAGCAGTCTTGTTGTGGTCTTGTGAGGTCTGGGGATCAGTGTGCATCTCATCGGCTCGGCCAGACCCCAAAGACCAAAGGTACTAAGCATTTTATTAACAAATATTAACTCATTCCAATAACAATCTGCACTTCTTAGTAATTTTACAACCCCCACTAAAATATCTCTGTTGATTATCAGTATATCTTCAATATGTTTAACTTCAGTTTAAATGTTCTGTGAAACAGCTGAACTTAAACCGGAAGATAGTCAGAGAAATCTGTAGTGACCATATGGTGTTATAAAATTACAAAAATGTGAGAGAGGGTTGAGCCAATTCCAATTGCCAAACTTGCTACTTGCTTCTAATAAACACTGAACTATCTGGCATCTGCTATCCCTCAGGTAATACCATCAAGAGTGGAAGTAAATGTTTCCTTTTAATTGCATTGTTTGTGTCTTAGAGGGTCCAGGGACATCATGCGATGTTTATCTAGATTTTCCATGTATACTGAATCAGCCATTTCAGGGACAACTTTGATATTCTCTCCAATTTTCTCTTCAATTAGACTGAAGTTTCACTTGTCATTTTTTGGAGTCATATTCTGTACATCTTCAAAAGCAATTGTCCCAGCAGTTACCTTCAGTATGTTTTTTGATAGAATTGTGTTTTTTATTTTCACTGTTAATTAGTATTTTGGCAAGAAAAACCTGGGTCAGTGCTTTCAAGGAAAACCTCAGATGAAAAGTGCAGAATGCTACAGATTTAGGGCTCCTTGGATCAGTATTATTTGAACTAAAAGGAATTTAGTAGAGCAACAGTTGAGGGGATTTCCATGGAAAAGTTCTACTGAATGTAATTGCCCCCTGAAACCAGTTGGAATCTGTTAAAAAATGGAGAAAATTCCTTATGCAATGACTAGGATTTTGTACAGTTACACAAAAGTCCCTACAAAAACAAAAAGGCAATGATGCCCTTTAACCACTCGTCATTCTTCCATCAATAGCAAATTTTATTTTAACTCTATGTCTAGAATTGATTTAGTTTTGCTAAGTTCTGTTGGGCTTTATTAGGAGAAGGAGCAACACCTGTACAGCTCTGCATTATTCTGTATTCTGTTGACAAGTTAATGGCTGTGTGTGCTTGAGCCTTTCCACTACCACTTCCAGATCACTGGGTGGGACAGTGGATGATATGAGTGGATGTTGCACCTAAAAAGCCTCAGCAGAGAGGGTGAGAAATCAGTGTAATTTCAGAGTAGCAGTGAGTAAGTATTTATCTGGGCCAGATATGATCTTATGATGTGTAATATCACTATCAATTAATAGCATAACCGGTAGTACATATGGATTCGTCTGCTGCCAACACAGTTGTTGAATGTTGCTTGGTAATTATCATATTAATGTATTGTTAGTCTATACAAAAAGTGGCTTTGGATTTTGAGGCCTGACTGTTATGCTGTAGACAATGAAGTGTCTACAGGAAGATACATTGGTTTCTGAAAAAATGGTGGGCCACAATCTACCTGGTGTACCGATAAAAATTATCCAAGTGGCAAATAGATACATTCTGCTAATGTTAAAGCTCTTTTTAATCTAAATTCTACTTTTCAATTCTTTCTTTTACTGTTGCCCCATCTTCAGGAGCCATTGTTCTTGAAACTGCCTAAGTTGAAATGTCAGACTGTGGAAGGGAATTTTGTATCCTTAGACCAGCTCCTGAGCTCTCAGTCTTTGTGTAGGAAGTAATTAGGATCAAGTGGCTTGTCCTTCTTGGAATGGTCTTTCTGTGAATAGAGGATAATCTTGTCAACAGGGCATTTCCTAGCAATGATCCAGAACAGAAATGAACTGTTGCCTTTAACAGTGTTAGGAAACATCTGGGACATGCTCCAAATTGAATTGGGAACCAACCCAGGAGCTCAAGGATTTATGTGGCATAAAGAAGGATTTGCTGTGTCAGTGGTGAAAACTCTTGATTCTTGCATGAAGGCTGGGATTCGGTTCAGCTAAACTGAACGGCTGCAGGAGCCATTGCTGGAATGTGTGCAGGAAAAGCAACTATGCAAAAGTGGAAACCTGTCAGTTTGACAAATACTGGTGTACAGTTCATGTCACCCAGAAGCAGTAATTCCCCACAGTGAAATGCATGTCTGATTGGCAAGGCCTCAAGGTAATTTCCCATCCTGGCTGAGGCTGTCTCTGTGGACACCGGTACGAGCTGTCACAACCTCTTCCTGGGACTCTTCTTCTGAGGCCTGGACACGTTCTTGCTTGATGCAAATTGTCAAATTCCATTAACATCTACTTAAGTATTTGATATTTCCTGCTCATCTACAATGTGTGAGAAGGTGTTAACACCAGTTGTATGAGATACAATTTTTAGGACCTGATACACAGAGTGCTAGATCAGAGAAAGTAATGTATGGCATTGTAAATATTTAAACTGGAATACTGAAGAGCACAGTGACATTTCACAGGGAGAAATGACATGTTGTAAGGTATCTGCTTTTGTCCAGCTGTTCCTGAGATAGCTTTTCATCAGGGACAGAGGTACGTTCATGAACAAGACAGGATTGCTAACCTGTTTACTTGTATGGATGTAATTATTGGAGAGGTTGTCCATATTTGTCACGTGTAGACATGAAAAATGAGAGATATGGCTGATCCTGAAGTGCAGGACTTTTTTGTGTCCTGAAGCCATGGAGAGGAAGGAGTCCTCTACTTCAACAGGTGGATGAATAAAGGTGTGAACTGCTTCCAAAGATTAACCTGTATTCCTGCAATACGGGAAAGAGAGGCTCTCTGCCTCCAAGCATGATGAGATACTGTAACAGAGCAAACTTACTGGCACTTGTTCCCTGCCCAAAATTCCTCCAGCATCAACTTGCCTGGCTCTGTGCTCTGAGCCGCCAGATATGAACAGACTGATAAATCCACCTGCCTGGGACAGGGAGAAGGGGGTCATTGGGAGTCTGTTCTGTCATCTCCCCCTTCCCTAAGAATCATATGCTAATAAGGGAAAATAATGGTGCAAATTGAGGGCTTTGCTATGAAAATTGTTGTGCAGGGCTTGCTGCCTGACAGTGCTTGCAGTGCGGATGTCTCAGTGCCTGGGGAACGGGGCAGGAAGGTCTCTCACTGAAAGCAGGCACCCAAATGGAGTGAAACTTGGGAAATTCCCTTAAAACAAGGGCTAAGGCCAGAATAAGACAGTACCAGATAGGGCAGGGTAAGTACGAAAGTATCATTAATTAAAGGCTACCTGGGAAGGTATCCAGTGAGCCCATAAGTTTGGGGCACATG
Organism: Scopus umbretta; assembly: GCA_013400535.1. Classification (NCBI taxonomy): domain Eukaryota; kingdom Metazoa; phylum Chordata; class Aves; order Pelecaniformes; family Scopidae; genus Scopus; species Scopus umbretta. Next base: position 15,200 of record VZTL01077701.1, read on the forward strand.
GGAGTTGTTAGCTTTAAAGGGCAACTTCTAGCTGTTTGAACCCCATCTTTGTTGTTGATGACAGCACCTGGCAGATGTGTTCATCTTTTTATGTGCAAGTAATTAGGTTTCTGCCTCTTTATTGCCACCTCCTTTTGTGCCGAACTGCAGGGTCTTCAGAAAAGTGATGGCAGACTTAATATTTGAACTAGAGAAGAAAGATAATAAAGATCATGAATTGTTGGGGGGTTGTCTGTTTGTGATGATTCAGTCATAAATAATTCATTGTGTAGGTACCAGTGATACGGAAAAAGATTCATAATTTCTCTGAGCCTGTAAATATCCAAATGTTACACTCCAAAATTAATTAAAACCAGTTAACATCAAACATATCCTGTAGCACATCTTGCTTAATCTGAACATGTAGAGCTGCCAGATTTTTCCTGGGCTTGCTTTTTACCTCAGAAGTAAAAAGATTTTTATAAATGTACCATATATAGGTGCTGTGGATCACAGAGGAGATAAGTTGTTTAATATGGTCTTGTCTTATTTGTGTTGTGGCAAAGGAATTGTACAGTAAAGCTGTATATACTTATATATGGAGGTTTTCTAATGCCAAAAGAGTAAGGTAGGCAGGGAGTCTGTTAAGAGTCTGTTAAGTCACTCCCAAATAGCTCAATGTCTAGAGCTTTTTAATAGCTGATGATTTGGCAGCCTGTATTATCTTACACTGATTCATTTCTACGACAATAACATGGGTGTAGAGGGGCATATTTTGGCATGTCAGAGTGAAGCTGATGTCTTGAATGAGCAGCCCTAGGGAACTGCATTGCTGGGTGAAGTGTGTAGATTTCCCCCACCCCAGCCTGGCAGAGGGGCAGGAGAGCGGCCACTGCCCTCAGCACCGAATGCAGGGATGAAAAATCTCCGGGGTATCAGCAGTTTTGAAAAAAATATTTTAAAAGCAATGATTTTAACTGAAAACAGATGTTATTTTTAAAAAATACAACAATATTTTTATTCTTGACTGGGATGACTTCCTACCCCAAGGGACTGGGGATGCTGGCAGCCAGCACACGCCTATCATTGTGGTGCAAATGAAATGATTTCTGATTCTTGACTAAAGGAGGAATGAGGCCGATTTTTGAAGAGAACGAATGGGCTGCCTTGGTGTGACACAGGCACCGGGGGAAACTGGAGCTGGTTAAAAATGAAACCAAGATTCCTGTTTTAGGATGTTATTTGTATTTTACAGAATTAGAGTCAACAAGGGGTTTTCATTTTCCCTCCCCCTGCCAGACGGTTAGTTTTGCTTCTCCTTTTGTCTTTTTTGCAACTGAATGCAGCAAATGAGAACCAGATGAAAGAATGGTGAAGTAGAAAATGTAATTCTAGTTCTGCTATTTTTTCCCTTTGATCTTTGAAAGTTAAACTTGGGAAATGAAATTTTTTGGGGGAGGTGGCATGTTTGGAATTGTAGACATCCTTCCTTCGATGGGTTAAAAGAAAAGGGATTGGCAAAAGAAGGGTTAAAGTTTAAATAAAATTTATTAGGACTGATTTTGAAAAATGAAAATTAAGAACTTGTGACATTCCTACTGAATTCATTAGGCCTGGATTTCATCCAGTTTTTCTCCCAGTTTGACTTAACTGCAGGTGACTAGCACAGATGGGAGAGCCTTGATGTAGGTGCGTAGCCAGTGATAGTTTTTTCAGTGATTTCTCTCATTAAGATGAAGTTTGAAACGGATTTGGGCAGTGCATTCAGGGTGTCTTTTGTGATGGCTGAACAGTGCAATGTTGCTCAGATCAGCTGTCTCTCTTCATCTGGTGCCACTTTCTTCTCTGAAATCAAGCATGAGGGGAGACTGTTGTATTCTCCCCTGCTTTTGCAGACAGACAGTACTCAGGGGAGAAGCTAATAGGGGTTTGAAATAATCATAATTCTAAGTAGGGTAAATTGAATAATTTAAAGAATATAGAGCAAAACAATAACAAATGCAGCAATTTCTCGTTGCTTTGTGATGGTAAAATGGAGCATTTGAGAATGTTAAGCTTGTCCTAATAATGCCTCCCCCACCAACCCAATCTGCGGGAGAGGTATTTGTTCATCTGGAACAGACAGTGTATATCTTTTAAATACCTATCTCAGATTTTATAAATAATAGTTAGACCCAATCGTGTACTGGAGATGTAGTGTTTATTTGTTTAATTAGGAAGCTGAGCTGAGCTGAATCCTGTGGCAGATGTTGCCATGTGTAATGTAATAAATAAAAGTCTTTATGGGACCCAGCAGGCAGCAGAGCTTTCAGTTAGCAGATGGCAAAATATTAAACTGGCAGTGCAATAACTTAGCTGACTGTGTCAGCTGGACTGTACCCAGGTTTAGCACAAGCATGAATCAACTTCGTATAGGAGGTGTCAACCAGCCCCATGTTTCTGCAATGGATGTTAATGCTATTTTTAATACGATACGTGCTAAAAGCAAGCTTTTTATCCAGCAAGATGTTGTTGCTGTAAAAGCCAGTCTAGGCTTAACATGATCTCTGCTGTGAAAGACTACAAAAGATACTTTACAACAGAAGAACAGCTATTAAACAGAACAGATGTGCTACTTGGTCCAAACTAAGTGGTGGTAGAGGGATTGGAGATAGCAAACCTGCTACAACTAACCCCTCTGGAGCCCAGCAGGTGAGAGAATGCCTTGTCCTTTTGAGGAGAAGTTGTTGCATAGGGCACTTGGCATCGGCTGTCCACCACGATCCTTGAGTAGGTCTGTGAGAGGGCTAATGTAGAGAAGATGTCCCTGCCTAACTAGAGCTAACCTGTCCATTGGCTCCACAGATCCCAGGTCCTGGAGGCTAAAAGGACTTCTGCAATTCATTGCTATGTGGACTGGTTATGCTTTTCACCCTAATTTACCTACTGGTTTTCCTTTAGGTGTCTGTGTAAATGTACACACATATGCAAATGCATAACTTTAGGCATTATTTTGGTGCCCCATGCTGGGAGCTCCATCTCCTGACGTTCCCTGCACTGCAAGGTAGCTTCTCCAGACAGCAATCTGTGAGTACATTCAGCCTGCAGTTTCCCCTGGTCCTGTCTCTCTCCAGACCCTTAGGTGATGTGACTCACAGTCTACATCTGAATGAAAAGCCCAAGTTCAGACAGTGCTAACTGTCCCTATTGCCTCATCAACTCTCCTCCTTCCAATGAAGAATTCTGGTAAGGCATTTTCCCCAGCGTCAGCTCAGGCTCCAGTTTAAGACCGATGTTATGATGTTTTAGTCCATCTTATATGCAGTTGTCAGAACAGCAGGTGTTTATGACAGGGTAAACCAGGATAGATTGCAAAGCAACTGGGAAGGCAAAATTCTTTGTATGACCTTCAGAATCTAGCATAAAGCCGTTAATCACCCACTTACTACAGTGGCTTGCATGTGCATATGGTGAATTTAATATACCTTTGTGTTAAAAAAAAAAGTAAGTCAGAGTTTTCAATGGTTAGCTGCTTGCTTTATTTTTAGAGAATGTCATAAAGTTATGATAGTGAATATGGGCCTTTTGCCTGTCCTGTTTCATTCTTTAGTCTCTTTACACCTCTCTTCTGTTGGTAGGCAGTTCACACCAACTTCTGAGCAAAGTGGAAGATAGCAAAAGTTTTAAAACTGGTTTGAAAAAGCAAATAAGTTGTTAACATAGCTGTATCTTGAAAATACAGCCCAGCTGAAGTGCAGCTTGTAAAATAGCAAATTGTTTAAGCAAAACAATGTATTGTTTGCTATTTTGGTTATATTCATTTAACTGGAAAAGATGCACTAAAATTTCCATGCCTCTGAGTTAATAGAACTTAACTGGCTTTTTAAAATACATGAGAAAAAATGTTGACCTGATTTACTGCAAATTTTCTTCCCTAACAACTCTGGGAAGCTGGGATGGATTGGGTTGAGGTAGAATGCCCAGTATGTTCCAAGAGGATATTGCTGCTGTACAGTCAAGCTCTGCTCTGAACATGTTGCACTGAAATCCCATAGGAACAACACAAGTAACCCATTCCCTCAGAAACCACTTTCTGAGGCTATAGTGATCCAGGGATATTTTGTTGTCATTTAAGGTACCTAGAAGGAACAATGGTAAACAAGTTTTATTTTCTCCCATGCATAACAAAGGCCCAAAGCTCTGAGTACAGTTGGACAAGGCAGGATAAGAGGGGAAGGTGGCTTTGCACTCGTTTAGTTTCCCTGCATTGTGTGATTAACCAGGATTGTTCCCGCTCCTGCAGTCCAAAGGCTATTCTAGCAGCTGATGGTCTAAAAATACCGTCTAACTGCTGAAAAAGACTTTCTGACTATACCACACATTGTGCTGGTAGTTTTGAAAAATCAGTAGCTATTTCTTGCCAAGAGAAAACAATGAAGCTTTGCTATGGGAGAATCCTGTGGGAGATGATGATGGCTAACTCTCACGTGTAAAGCAAATGTCAGTGCGGAAAGAGCTCTTTGCCTTCCTGTCTTTGCTGCCTTACTTGACAAAGTGGTATTACAATAGTTGCCAGAATTTCTAGGCATTGGTATGTCAGTGTTAAGTTAGGAAGAATCTTGAATCTGGATGGTCTAGTTGGTCACTGAATCCAGATGTTCACTAGAGGACTAGTTCAGAAGTGTCTGCCAGACTTCAGCTCTATAGACTTCTTCAGGAAGCAAATATTTTGGCAAGAAAGGATGATCACCAAGACTGCCCACAAATAATTGTATTTTGGGATGTGAGGAGCCAATCATGTTGACAGTTATCAAGAGGGTCTATAATTCTGAAGATGTATATATATATATATATGTAGGAGCACCAAATCAAATCAAAGGCATCTAGAATGAGAATCATGTTCCGAAATAATACAATTAAATGTAGATGCTTTGAGTGTCAGAGTACTTCAGAATTAATTTGTTACCACACTTGCACTGCAAGTCTGGAAAGCAATCAGATTTTTTATTGTTACTTTAAGACCTGCCCACACTCCTCCAAATATAATTTATTCTGATACATCCAGATGAGAAAGCATCATGTTGTTATGTTAAAAACCTGACAACAGGTTTTGAAAGCATATGCATCCACTGTTGAGTGTGAGGACAAGGAAGAAATCTGGACCACCTGTACGGCACTCTGATTATCCTCATCGTTTCAGGTAGCCTTTTGGGAATCAGTACTTGCTTGTAGAGATTAAAACAGTCCTAAGGCTGCTCTAGGCTCTGCAAGGGTTAGTACAATGTTATGGTCACAGTCAGGGACCTGTAAGGTGACTGTGTCCAGATGCTGTACCAGCACTGGAAGATGAAGGTTTAAAATCAGGCAGTGCTGAATTATGTTTTATACTGCACTTTTCCTGAAACAGTCTAGACAGAGTGGACAGAACTTCAGTATTGCTAACCACTGGCATAAATCTACTCCCACCACATACTAAAAGATACTCAATTTCAGACAAAACAGTTGAGGTTCGGAAAGTCCTACCCTAAAATTCAGCTGTTGAATCCTGACACCTAAAGGCATCTTCTTAGTATTAAATGGAGTTATTCAATTAGATTATTCTTAGCTTGAATGTTTGCTAAGGAAATCTTTCAAATAGCAAGTTTTAAGTCCATTTAGGTTTACATAGTCCACATTAAATTCAGATCAGTACAGTGCCCCCAGTGATGGTTAACACTGATCTTTTATCTCCTAAAGACTGTGGAAATTATGTTCTTTGTAAGAATTTATGAAGCAACAGATGATGTGTCAAGACAGTAATTTAAACCATGAATCTGAACTTGTTTAAAGATGAACTTTTGGGGAAGAAAAAATGAATAAAATGCTAGTAGCAGACAAGCAAAATCTCTGGATAAGTGCATCAATTTTTGTTACTGACAGATCTTGTGCTTATAATAAAACTGAAGTGCTGAGGTCAATGTCAGGGTGAAACCACACTTATTTTCACAAACATATTTATGTGATAATAGTACCTATTAACAGGGTTGACACAGCTATCTGCCAAATAGAAAAATGAGTTCTCTTGCATTACAAGATGAGCAAAGTTGGGGGAATAATAAATCATAGAATTAGTTAAGACCATTTCTTTTTCATGGCTATTCTACACTGCACCTTAGAGTCCTTCAGAACGTATATTCACTTATTGCATTTTATTGTTATGAAAACCTGTCAAAGCTGGTAGCAGGTTGTGGGAAGTTAGATGAGCAGAAGCAACAATATGTGTTGTTAATTAAACAGGTATTTGCACACTTTCATTCAAGATGTGGCCAGTTAGCTGTAACCTGTTGAATTACCCTTCTCATCTGAGTCCTGTAAGGTAAATGAGAAGATTCCAAAATTACTTCGGTTTAAAAATTTGTGGTTATGGCTATCACTGGTGCTAGTGAATGGATGGCAGTAAATGTTATATGAAAACAGGACGAGGCTATAGCCTCTTTAACTATTCATATCTATGTGTAGGTTCTGTGCAGTTAATCTAGACTTTCAATTTTTAATTTTAGGCTCTGTCAGCATGAAGAACTGGTGCTATCTACATTTTTTTTATTTGGTATCTTCTTGTCCTTTGTGGATCCCCAAGTTTTTTGTAGTTAAATGTCAGAGGATTGCTTCACTTGCCACTGAAATGCACGTACTGTTTCTCTGACATTGCTTCAAGACATACTGGTATTGCACAATAATTAGGAGGGCAAGAGGATGAGATGAATAGGGGTGCTACCTGACAGCCGGCTGAATTTGAGCCAGCAGTGTGCNAAGTTTCTTTTTGTTTTCTTCTGCTGAAGAACGATAAAAGCCCAATTCAAGAAGTAATTTAAATTTATCCCTAAATCTTATCTCTGTGTCACAAAGTGGTTAAAGCATAGGCTTTTCTGCTTCCAAGTGCAATTGCTGGGCTCAAAGTCTTGAAAGAAATGCAATTGTCACTGGTATATTACTTCTAAAAATTTGAAGAATAGGAACGTATTGAGTTCTTCACTGCTCAGCTCAGTTGGAGGCACGCAGCTCCTGTATGGCAGGATGTTAAAACACCTGCCCCCCATGAGGACATGGCTTTTTTGGAGCTCTGTAATGCATGTGCATATAGGTCATCTGTAAAAGCTGATTTCTTTAGCATATGTTTTTGCAAGCTGACAGTGAACGTCTGTCATTCTACTTTCAAGTCATTGCATCCATGAGGGAATGTTTGCACAGGTTAACTTTTTAAATTAAAAAAGCTTAGCAGAAGCAGGGTATGTGGAAATAATTTTAACAGGCTAAGTCCTCAATCTCCTGACCATGAAGGTAGCAGAGGAAGTTTACACTGGCAGCTTGAGTATTTTTTGGAAGTGATAAGCAGTCACTCCATCTGAAGCCCACAGGGAGAGGTTAGGCAGGAGATGGAGGGTTTCTGTGTTGTCTGAATGTGCTCAGCAGTGCCAGGAATTTGGAGCAGATTCCTTGAGTGGGCACAATGCCATTCTGAGACATCAACTAGCGTGGATGAAGAGGGAGGGAAGAAGCTGCTGGAAGGAAGGATGTACCCAAAGGGTCCATATTGCACACTAATACTTCTGTAAAGGTCTTGCCAGATTTTTATGAGAAATGCTGGAGGACTGGGAAACCTTATCAGAAGATGAAGGATGGAATAGACTGTTTTTGGAAAGGAAGATTCAAAGTGTAATTTGTTGGCAGAATGACCATTAAAAAAATGACAGTACTTTTAGCTTTTGCTTTTTTTAGCAGTATTTAGAGCAGAGACTCCGAATTTTCATCACATGGGGTTTTTTTGTTCTTTTCCTGCTGAACATTTCTCGTTATTTAGTTTTCCACAAGAATTTTAGCATCACCAGCAGCAGCATATCAGTTGTATAACACCACTGACTTTCCATCTGTCCTAGGAGCTGAACTGCTCACAGATCACTACTAGTGCAGTGCTATAATGAGTTGAGTTTCTGGAATGACAAAACTATTTTGTTTCTTTGAAATGCAGGTCAGGTAGTCTATGGCACCAAGCACAGAATCACTGATGTGGTCAGCGTGCTCCCAGGGTCATGTGAAGATTCAGTTACACATACTCACAAGGATACAAAGGGTATGTCCTGCATATGTAGGAACAAAAAAAGAAGGATGTGTTTTTGCTTTTTAAATGTCTTGATATTTTCTTTGAGTCCTGAAAAAAAGAGGTACTTGAGCATGGATTTGCAAAGGGACTTCTCACTTCTGTGACTGAGGCAAGGAAGGTCAGCTGTAGATCAGTATGGACTTTGTTCTAGGCTGTTATTACTTTATGCTATTCTTTCACACCTCCATTCCCATATGCAGCTGCTTTTTGAATGCAGCAGATGGAGGCACTCACAGAACATACTCCTAATGCAAAATAAGCTAGTCTTCTCTTTGGAGACTAAAAGCCTCAGCAGGGGTAGCTCTGGGTTTGCTGTGACTGTGGTTGACTGAACCGTACATCTGTTCATTACTAGAGGATGTGGTTTTGAGTACTTGTGGGCACTGCTGCTATCTTCCAACAGTTATGGGAAGAAGCGCTGCTACTGTTGCTTCCTAACTGCATATAGAAATGGGTATCTACCTTATACACCTCCTGAAAGGGCAAAGCTGGGTGGAAAGCTTTCAAGAGTAGAGGGATTTGATGTTCACATGGGAAAATCCCAATGGGTTGAAGTCACAACAGCTTGCCTGTTTGAATGAAAACTTCATCAGAGAGGTTTTAAGGTCCATGGTGAAGCTAAGTATGGTTGGGAAAAGTAGTTCAACGTAGTCACCAGCCTGGGCGCTCTTCTGACATGAGGATAGCATGGGTCTTTGTGCCATGGGTTAGGCAGATCAGAGATTTGCTGGGCCAGTGAAGTGTAGGGAGGTTAGAAATAGAGGCAAGAAACTCTTCCTTTCCAGACAGCCCTCTTAGCAATGTTTTAGAAGGTAAATAAATGTCAGTGCTGTGCTCTCTTTTTGGGCCAAGCACATAACCGTTCTTTCAGACCCCCATTTGGAACCTGCACAATGTCATTTAGAAAACAGAATTGCTAAATTATGGCCTCATTTGTGTGGAAAAGTTTGTCTGCTCCCTGAAACAGACAGGTTTACTCAAAAAGCTTTGATTTTTGACTGTTCAGAAAGAAAAAAAGAAAAAAAACATCTTTTTTTCTGGGAAATGCCTGGCCAGCTCTGAGAACATGGGACACGAGTGGCCCTCCAGGAAGCCAGGCTGTCTGGAGGCAGCAATAGCAGCAATGAAAGATACATAATTAAGGAAAATCACCTAACTTAAACAGGGCCCTACTGCAGGAGGAAGCAGAGACTAAAGCTGTGATGTGCAGATAAGTGGGAGCTCCAGAGAGAGGCTGTGGTGGACAGTTTCCAGTGGCAAACCTCGGGCCATAGGTTGCAGTGCAGCTGTGGTGCCTGGAGTGGCTAAAGAAGACCTAGAGTGCTAAAGGAAAGCAAGGGAGCCAAGAGACAGGAAAGTGAGAGGCAGCTGCATCATCCTTAAAAAGAGGTAATATCTTCTTTGAGCTCTTGTGTGGATACACTTTAAAAATTTCACTATAGATGAAGACTGCATCCCCTCCCTCGTAGAAATCCACCTGTTTTTGCAAAAGGCTGAGGAACTCCTGGAATATGATATGTAGGCCAGGTGGGGGAGCCAGGTAGGCATGCCTCATGCTGTGCCCCTGGGCAGATGGAGCTGGTGGGGAGGTGGGTGAGACTTGCTGTCTCAGCAGCTCATTGGCCTATGCTCTTGTGGCAGAAAAGAGAAACACAGAGTATAGAGAAGGAGGCTCACTGCAGTAGGACTTGTTTAGAAGAGAAGGTTGTTCTCACAAAGGTGGTTTTGTGTTTTTTCAGGTACCTACAGAGGTAGGTACCTGAAATGGATGGACTGTTTTGATGATGCATTGGAACAGGCTCCCCAGGGAGGTGGTGGAGTCCCCATCCCTGGAGGTGTTCAAAAAATGTGTGGATGTGGCACTCCAGGACATGGCGTTTTGGGTTGACAGTTGGACTAGATGATCTCAGAGGTCTTTTCCAACCTTAATAATTCTATGATTCTATGATGACGCACGGGATGCAGCTGTTATCCTTCTCATGCCTTTCCTATTCTGTCTTGTATACTGCCAAATATATGGTCAGCATCTAAGGGCAGCAAGTAGCAACTTAGTGGCTTAGGAAGGAAAGGCAGAAGCCTTTCGGTGTGTTTGAAGACATAGATATGTTTTAAAGTCACTACAAATGTTAATTTGTACATGCCTCTTCGGGGTGGTATGGTTTGATTGCTCTGCCACATATGCACCCTTCCTGCCTTGACAATGCTGCTGCTCAAATCTTCATTCCCCATGCTCTCCATGCAGACAGCTGTGCTGTCTTTGCACTGCTGGAGCTTAATCCCTCCCGTGCATCTCCACACACACATTGTCTCTGTAATGATGAGACTTGATCCTTAAAGAGATAATTACGCACTTGCTTTTGTTTTTGGATTCCCCCCTTTTACCCTCTGCCTTCTATCACCTCCTACTTGCATACATTTGTCCACCCCCTTCTTTTGCTGTCAGGGGACATCACAGGGAGTTAGCCATCAGCTTTACTGGACTTTTGCATCAGGTGTGCACAAGCCTTTGGGCTTTGAAGGCTTTACTGGCTGCTGCTCTGACTGAGATGAATATTGTGTATCCGTGCAATGCACAGCAAGTAACATAGCACATCCATATTCTCTGTGCATTGGGCAGAATTTCTCACTTCATACATCATTCTCAGCTTGCTGCAGCAATTTCACAAAGTCAATCCCTATCCATTAACACATAGGAAAAGCAGTGGAGAAATATACATGTGTGGTACAGAATTTTTTTTTTAATTTTGAGCAGGTTTTCTAAGCATATTAGACATAGCTTTATCCCACCGCAGTATCATGAACTGCATCTAATACTCCAGAGCCAAACCTCCTTTATGCTAAATAACAAAAAAATAAGTCTTTGACTTTTTGACATGTTCTGTGCAGGAACTGACTTGCCTGTCCATCATGCTGCGTTGATCACAGGCTTGATTTCCTAAGTTATGTAGTTAATTTATATGTAGATGATCACCTCAGCATAGTCAGGGCACTATCTCTGACCCTCCTCTCATAATTTTTCTGGTCATGCTTTTTTGTATCCTCTCCCTTAAGTTTCCAGCATGGGCTTTTTTCCTCTCAGGCAACTTTCAACAAATCTAACTACTCAAATGGTGATTTTTCACTGTCAGAAGGGATCTTGGAGGCTTTTGCACCTGAATAGTCTCCTGATTTGGAGAGAAGATGCACGGAAGGTAGTGGGCTGTCAGGTGACACCAGAATTTTGGCCAGCTGGATGAGCTGGCAGGAGCATGGCCTGAAATGGCCTGCTCTCCTCTGGCATGGCTGACACCCAGCCATCAACTATCTTTAACTCTCAGTATCTTTGTGTCTGGGAGCTGTTTTCCTCTGTTAGTGCAAAACTTTCAAACTGTAAAAGCTGAGTTCTGCTTGAGTTATCTCGTGCTGCCCATAAAAACCATGGGAATGTGTGTACTTCACGATTGAAGATGGGGGAAGTAGGTACTGAGATGTTATTTCTGGGTACCTGCCCACCAGTTTTCTTCATTGGGCAGCTGGGACTTACAAAAATGTGGGGATCTGCACTCATGGGCTATGAGTTTTTAGTGTTTTGACTATGCTATTGCCAGTCTCTAACCTGCAGTGAAAGTGCAGTTTGTTGCCATCAAAACACAAAACCAGATTACATAGTTATATGAATATTTGCTTTCCTCTGGTAGAAAAATCCAGAAGTTCTATATGTTAAAAGCAAAGTTCTAGCTTCACTTCTTTAGCATCAGATTTTATCTTGGGCTTCAGAAAGCACCTCATGCAGTGGACAGAGTGAATAAACAATAGGAAAAGACTGGTGGATATGTTCCTACGTAGAATAATCTCATTTCCAGGCAGGGACTCCATAGACTGTTCTCTGTGAGGAAGTTGCTACAGCACTGGCATGAGTTATGGAACGAGCTGTTTGGGTGTGTTGCTCCAAGAAATCATTTCTGCAACGTCAAACTCCTGTGGAGCCATGTTTTAGCTCAGTAGCTGCAAAGCATGCTGTGATGTGCAACAACCTAGTGCAGTCCGTGGCATTGCTGGGAAGCCATGTCCCGCTGCTAGTCCCACCCTTGCCTCTGGAGGTGCTACATCACTCATGAACTTTGTTTATAACATGCCATCTGTGAGAAGCCCCCAAAATTCAGCCAAATTAACCACTGCACACCTCCTAAGTGCTCCGGTTTGTTCTTACTGCCCATGCTCACTCCTGTCCAGGAAGAAGAAATGGTCTCCAGTGCAGCTCAAGCACACAAGCTCTTGGCATTGCCAGTGTCTCTTCTTTCCAGAAACCTTTGATTGAAGTCATGCTTCCCTACAGAAATGGTGTTGCAGATGGACCCCCATCATGTTTCTGAGGGATTTGATATTGTTGTGAGCGGCTCAGTTGAGTGAAAGCAATTTTGGGAAGAACAGTTGGGAGTTAGAGCAGGTTAAGGGGAGTTGCTGGAGCAGGGAGAAGCTGTTTGGCACCTGTGGCTGTTGCGTGCTCTAGTGAGTTGGAGCACAACTCATATAGGAACTGCAGGCTGGCAATGAGCACCATGCTCCAGCCTTCTTGGGCTTTGGAAAAGAAATGCTCCTATCGCACCGGAGCAGACAGAGAGCATGGCACACTGCACGCTGGAAGCAGGCACATCTCTCTGCTGATGTCGCAGCTGACAGGCGACAACCACGTTTTGCAGAGGCAGGAGGTACAGAGCCAGGGACTCCTTGGAGAAAGCCCAGGGAGACAGTCTGTCTTACAGCTCTGCTCTCATGACTCCCTAGTTGAAAAGCAGTCTGTGGCACCCTACTTAAGCCTGTTATGTATTTCATTCTCTCCAAGCAGCTGGGCTGGCTGGCACCAGGGAAGGAGGGCTGCTTGTCCCACAGCCACCATGAAAATTGCTCCCAAGAAAGAGCAACTTGGCAGCAGCTCCCTGGGATTTGTGATTTTGGCAAGTTGTTAACGATAGGGAGTGAGGAAGAAGTGAGGATGAATTATTCCGTCTCCACAAGTTTATTCTCTCTGGGGGATCCATGCATAATCTTCTTCCTCCTGAGCTTCACTTGCTGATTTTGTAAATCTGCAGCATGTAGGCAAGGTCCTAAATATTATCTAAAAATATCTGCCCATTGTGGAGATTCAATCATGCTGGGCCCTTATGGAGCATCTCTGCCTAGAGATGTTTTTTGCCTGATGTGCAGAGTTATGTGGCACTTATATGCAGACATGGGACTGGCTCTGTCTAGTTCTGGTAAGATGGATGGAAAATAATATGAAGAAAGCCTAGGAAAAAGCATAATAGAAAGTAGAAGAAGAACAGCACCAAGCTGGACAAGTACAGTTTCTCCAGCCAAAAGAGAAGTTTATAGAGCAAAACAAGCAAAATGCTCCTGTTATCTGCTTTTTGTAATGAGGTTCACAGCCAGAAAAAAGTCATTTCATCACTCGTAGTTCCAACAATACAAGGCCACGAATGAAGTTCCACCCCTCCCAATACCTAAAAGCACTTGTTATTTTCCCAGTAGTCTTTGAGGCTAAGCTCCATGTGCAAGCATCTTGCTATAATTAGAAATTTACTTTTGTTTTTAAAAAAGTGTGACTCAGTCACACAGTTCGTGGGTTTGGGACATTGCAGAGATTGCCAAGCCTTTGAGAAGCTGAGATAAAGTGGTGGGAGCTGGCAATCCTGCATCTTGCCCCTTCCCCTGTCCCTTGCAGATATTTATGAACTAATATTGATTTTCAGTCATTGATTTTTCAGCAGTCAAATGCTGTATGGATTAAAAGAAGCAGCAAGGAGAAGTCACAATCTCCAGAGACAGAGCAATGCCATGCAGGAGGAGGGCAAGAGGTGGTTTGCTGCTGAAAAACAGCATCGTTGTCTGTATGGCTGCCCATCTGCATTTTATAATAAAAAAGAGAAGACAGAGGTCTTTTTATAAAGAAAGCAGTCGCATTCCCCATGTAACTCCTGGTGCTAGGAGAGCTACAACCACGGTAAGGTCAGAGCAGGGACCTTGCAGCCCCAGAACTGCAGTCTGGGCGTGAGGCAAATGCCCAGCTCATGGGGCAGCTGGGGCGTGCAGATGGCGCCCTTGGAGCGCGTGTCCACCATGCGGCCGGCGCTGCACCGCTGCCGCAGCGCTCCGCAGACCAGAAAATGCTGAAGGCAAGTGCTTGCTTCTTAGTAAACAACCTAATCTTTTATCAAATAATTTATTTTATGTAAAGGAAGGATTTCAGTTTGCAAAGCTAATCTACCTTGTCTAAACCCTCATTTTTATCTTTGAAACCCAAGTAAGTGTCCAATTTATAGTATTTAGTAGATAGGATTTGGGATTCTTATCGACTTAGCATCTTGGATTTCGACTTTCTGGTCACGTTTCTAAGGAAAAAAGTCAGCTCAAGAAACTGACATTTTTGACAGTGTATTTGCTTTTCTTGTTCTTGAATGCCTGAAACGTTTTTCCTTGGGAAGTGTGTATTACAATTATCAGAAGGTTGTAACATTATTCTAAAATTTTCCTCAGAGTAAATGACCGTAAAAGCCCTAAGTGAGGGAATTTTCTTATTTTTCTGGCTTCAGTATTGTCAGTCAAAATATTCCACAAGAGCCAGGAGATACAAATTTATTAGGGGGGTGGAGGTAAAAATAGTGGCAAAGGAGGAAAGGATTTAATCAGAATTGCAGGTTTCACTTTGAGACATGCCAGCAAGTTTTTACCTGTAATTATTTCTGAGGTTTTTGTCTTGAGATTCTGAATCTGATGGGCAAAAAGTCCCCACTTTCCATGGTGCTGAGCACTTGCTGAAGCCTGGAGGGCTCAGACCTTCAGCAGAGCAAGGCCAAGGTCTCCTCTTCATGACCCAAATGTCCCCATCTTCATGAGTGTTTTGGTACAGCAAAATGCAGTATTGCAGTACATAAAGACAGGGATGAAGCTAATCTGGGTAGCCCATTTTGCATGATCCTGTTAGCACAAGTGAACCATCCCCTTTCGTGGTGAGCTGCTGTTCTCAAGAACAGTTGCAAAGAAGCCAGTGTCACTGCTTGGGTGAGTGAACAGTTAATGGACTTGTCCCTCTGTTAAAAAACGAAGTTTCTAGGGAAATCATTAACATCAGCGTAGAGGTGTTTACGTACCTGTTATTTCAGTTGTTGCCTAATGTGGTGTTACTTGTTCACGACAGCATTCACAACTGTGGCCCTTGCTGTGCTCACATAGGTACGTGTGTCTCGAGCAGCTGCACGCAGCAGGCGGTAGTAAAACACGAATGGTCGAGTGCAGCAGCTGGGGAGCTGAGGCCGAGACAAAAATTGCACGTTACATATAGAGACTATGTCATCTGTACCTCTCCTGGGACCTAGGCTGACCCCCAAAGCACCAGAGAATTCACCCACGTCATGTTAATGTTGCGTAATGAATTTGTATCTTGCTCCAGCAGACACAAAATACCAGCAGTTTTTGTACCTTTACTGTAAGTAACACCCAGGGGAGAATTGTGTTGTTTCACTTCTGCCGTGGACTTGTACGTATTCCGCCTTCCCTCCCCACGTGTCTCAGGCATTACTTAGTCAATTACAGATCAGGGGTAAAGGACAGGAATTTGCTTCAGGAGTGGGATGCCACCTGTAGTGTTTTGCGACACTTTGTCTTTAGGAATCTATTGCTGTCCTGTTGGCTTTTTTGGCTAATACCTGCATTTACGAGGGTGGGGAGCTGTGTGCCGGGGCACCCCGTGCAGGAGGTGGCGGCTGATTCTGCCTGCCACTGGTGCGACACACATTGATGGGGCCCTCCCATCGTGGCTGAGCGCCGTGTGAAATGCCTGTCAGCATTAAGATTGATGCTCTTCCTCTCTATGTTTACAGAAAAATGCCTGTGGCCGTGCTTGAGCTTACCACACACCGACATGTGGCTGAGGAGCCCTATCGGTATGCCGGTGTGCACTCCAGCCTGTTGGATCGTCTGGCTCGATTATTCTCTCATACTGACTTTACCCTGATGAATTTCTCTGGCTTCTGTGAAATTATTCACTCCAGCCTGCCCTGGTGTAAACGAGGAGAATCAGACTGTCAGTCTGGAGACTGTGCTGCATGTAGTTCATCCATCCTGCTGGGTGGATCTGCGGGGGAAAATGCCCATGAATATTCTTAGAAGACAGCCTCAGGCATAGATTTGGGTTAAAACAGACATATAATCAGATCTAGTTTGTAACCTCTTCAGATCCAGACATTAAGGTAATATGATGCATTCAACAATATGCAGTTCAAGCTAACATCCAATATTGTGGTACTGATTATATCCTTGCAACACTTGGAACACCATCTGCAGGAGGGCCCTGTAGTGCTAGGGGCTGACAGACATGTCCAGCATCTTGGCATACCGAAATAACACAGTGACTTCACCTGTTGGCTTCTGCCTGGAAGAGAGATTATCTCTGATTGCTAGGATTTTTCTCATCTCTTGGCCCACTTGAGGACTGGGGACCCGCAACCTCTGAGTTTGAACTCTGCAATTATGTTTGCTTGCCTGACTGTGTCCTTCACATTTATCTTCCAGCTTGTGTGAATGGTTTCTGCTACCCTGAGAAAATCTGCCCAAATACATGGATGCTAGTGAGTCAGACCTGGAAGTGGCAAAGGATATGTCTTCTCATATGAAATCTGTGCCCTCAACACTACTTCCATTTTGTAATGAAATAGTAAGAAGCCTTTTTCTGACTGCCAAGCTTGGGCTGATGGATGTCTGCTGGGGCTCATCTGCGTGGTTCTGGGTCCATCCTGAGAACTTGACTAAAATGGTAGGAACATTTGGTGGCACCAGATGTGGCTTTGTTTTTTAAACTGGGTATCAATGACATAGTGGCTGTGTCTTGTTTTGCCTTTCCGTGGCTTGGAGATTGACTGGTAGAAGTTGTGCAGGGATTTGTGTAAGGACCTCTAATTGTATCCATTATGCTTAAATGTGGCACTCAAGAAATGTGTAGGGATGCTGGTAAGTAGGCCCTGTTTATTTGCTTCTGGATATGATGATATTTATCTGTGGAAATGGTTGGATAAACCCCACCCCTATCTTAAATGGTTGTTAACAACAGGCTAATTTGCAGCCTATCTGCAGACAGTGTTCTATTTTGTTCTTTCAGAGCCTCTTTAGTTTCCAAACACAGCAGATTTCCCTACATAGTCCTACCAGTCAGTTCTGACTTGTAACTCCTTTGCTCTCTTGGTCCATGGCCCCTTCAGGGTATGATAGCTAAACTAGGTCTGGTTTTATTGGAATAGATGGGGTTTGATGCAAACAATGATGCTGGCTTTACATTACCCTCATTAAAACAAGAGGGGAACGCACTGGTTTTTACTTTGAGACCTAGGCTTCTTTGGAAATTATTCGGTCTGTCCTGTTAGATTTCTTTGAGTTCTTTTTCTTAGTGGACTTGAGAACTTTTTTCCCCCACTTCAATCCATCAGAGAAGGTCAGTGCTTTTCTGAATTGCAGCTGTGACAAACTGTTCTCCAGAATTAACATTTTCAAATGAGCCAATGATTAGGTTACAACTCAGAAAGATGGGATATTTTCATGGGTGACTGTGATCAAATTTTTGGGCTTTTGCGAAGTTGGTTATCCTTGAATGTGAACCTAAACCTCCAGAAGTAATTACTCTCAGTTGTGCTACTGAGCATTGACCACTGCTGAGTCAATGGAGTTAAAGCATGTACCTTAAAACAAAGTGCCCATCATTACTTTGTTTTAGTGGCATGGTAGTTTTAGTTTAATGTTGTAGCCTAAGATTAGAAAATGAGGTAAATTTTTATTAAGCAAAGTGGGAGGTTTGGAAGTAATAGACATACTGAAGACATGAAGAAGGGTTTGTTTACCAACAGTTTATCTACTTTTTTCTAAATGTCCTAGTGGCTTTAATTTAAAAAGTACCACCCCTCCCTACTAAGCTTCCACTTCCATCATTATGTTTATGCAATCTTGGGACTGATTTGTTAAACTCATAATAAAATTTTACATCATGTAATGTATTTTTAGGTTGAAACCACTTGTCTTAGTTTGCAGAAATAATTTCTGAATCATATTCAAAGGCTGTGCTTTCACATTGCCTAGTTATGAAATTTTAGCGACAAGAGGAAAAAATTATCAATGAAAGATCTTAAATATAAATTTCATTGGTGACTGGTATTTTTTTAATAGTGCTTGTGACCATTAGCTTCTTGGTACATATTTGTGGGCAACAGACCAGCTGCCTACCCAAGGATTATACGCTTTGACTTAAAAATAATATATAAACCTGCCTGGTACTGCAGTTTCTAGGATAAGCATGGCACTCACTACCTATCCCTACAGCAGATCACAATAGGCATTTAAAATCTGTTCCCCCTCTTTGGATCAAAGGACTCCAGTGGGGCTTGGTAAGACTCTGCGCCCTCCTTCCTGTCCTCCTTCCTTTTCTTTCTTTTAGGAGGCGGCTAGCAACACTGAGGAAGTATAGGAAATGCCACTGTACAGTTGTGCCAGTGATTTGCAGAGGACGTTCGGCTCTCTGCAAAGGAAAAGTCTGAGAAGAAAAATGTCATGATATTTAAGAGTACAGCTTGTGGGATTGGTCTAAGTGCAAAAATCTAGTGTCATGCAGTGATTTTTAAGTGACTTCTCAACTAGAAGGGGAACTGGGAGCGGTGTAGAGCACAGTATCCACTACGAATAATTCAGCCTCTTAATGTGAATACATAAATTTGTCCTGGGTTATATGAGCATAGCAAAACATATAGGCTTCAGGAGTCTGAGTTAGCTTGCTTGGAGCTCTCTGGTGAGTCTGTGCATGGCATGACAGGGCAGACATACTCTTACCTGCTATGAATGCTCATTTAAAAAACACAAGTTACATTATACAAGTGTGTTGCCCATTACTGATACAAGCTGGGCAAAGCATCAGAAGTCTATTTCCTGATGAGATGCATAATGTCAGCCCTAGCAGCAAATTAAAGGAAACCATGTTACTCTGGAACAAGCTCAGGAATGGCACTGTAGGACTGTCACTGTCCTCTGCACGTCTGGGTTCTCTACCAGCCCCCTCCCTCCCTAAAAGAACACCAAACAAAAAAACCAAAACAGGAACAGCTGTGACAGAGATGGTTAATGTGTAAGCAGGATGGACTGTGGTGACCATCCCAGGCATGAATTAAATACTGCTCTGGCCTGACTGAAACCCTGGATCTGAATTTTTCTTTTTTCTTCTTCCTCTTCTCTCTTAAGCAGTGGAGTGGCTGAATCTAGATTGATATTTTACAAACACTCTATGTTTCTATAATAAGCCAAACTGGAAGCTGTAGATATGAATGCAGTTGCTTCATAGAAGGCAGAAGAGTTGGATTTAGATGTGGATTTTCATAGCTAGGTTTTTCTCTCTGGTTTTACCTTCTGTATTGCTAAGGATGCTTATACTGTATGTGTGTGCATGAGTGCTTGTGGAGGGTGCTAACCCATGCTGATACTATTTGCATGGTAATGAAAGTGCTTTTTCAGAGTCATTAGCATTACAGCACAGGGACTCGTGGACACATATGCAATACTTGAGTGAAATGAGTATTTCCAGACAATAAAATCTGAAATGGTCATATATGGTTGTAATAACTAGAGCATTTATTTATAGAAGAAAGTGAATATATCAGTTCTGTCTGCCTTAGTGTGGAAAAGATGTCACCACCAGAAACATCTCCATCTGAAGAGAGGAGTTTGTTATTTTGAAGGTCTGAGGTTACACACAAATCTCCCAGGAAGTTTATTCCGGAGTTTGCAGCAGATGGCAGGTGAGGGCAAAATAATGTTATATACCTTTGAACCGCCTTTACTTAAAAACAGAGTGGAGTGCTGTACTTCTCTGGTTTTGGATACCAAGAGTTACAGAGCGGAGAGTGAACTGACCAGACTGCCACATTGTTCTTCCGGAAGAGCCACCCCTTGGGAAGACATGGCTCTGAGTCTGGGAGGGCTGAGCAATGCTAAAGGCACTATGTCAGGAAATTGCCACATATGGGAAGAATTGCAGCCTTTCTGAAGTGGCACTGAGGAATGGCTGGTGAGACCTCTTTGGGCATGAGTGGTGGGTGACTCTGAGGCATTAAGAATAAGCGGTTTGTTGTGCAGAAGCGGGACAAGCAGCTGAAGTGCATGGCCATTGTCAAAGGCAGGGGAGCCTTTCGAAGCAAATAAAAATGGTGTGATGAGGTGAATGTAACAGATGATGGTAAATGGAGAGATGGAGCAGGAGAAAGCAAAAAGAGGGATTACAAGGTTCCTTCAACACTGTCACTCTGAACTCAACTGACTTCATGCTGCCTAATATAGAAAACCATGTTAAATGCTTTGTTTCCCAGTGGTCAGTGGAGACAGGCCATGCAAGAGGTTGACAAAGAAATACTTAAGTCTGTGTTGCAAACTGTGTGACTGCTTCCTGCTGTTGATGGTATAGGGAAAAATCTTCTAAGTTGAGGTACCCAGCTGAGTAATGTGTGTATCCTCAAAAATTTTATTTCCCTTATATAAAGGACCATCTCACTCTTAATTATCAGTACAATGTTAGCTGACTTATGCTGTGTTGTGAGAGCTCACCTTGTGATGACTTCTTTTCAACACCATCTCCAAATAACATGTTTGGCAACAAATCAGGCTGATCAAAACCAGAGACTGGGCTGACGCTCTTTTCCCTTTTCAGCAAACAAGTGACCAAGGCTTTTTACATAGCTTAAAAAAATAACTCTGCAGATGAAATTTTGTAGTGCCTAATTCAGCCATATTCACCCAATCAATTTGTTTTATGCTACCTCTGTTTAAAGCTTGTCTTAATAAGCTGTCAAAAAGCTGTGCGCAGTGGTGGGTAATGTTAACACATCAGCTGAAGGAAAATGTGGGTAAGAGACCTGATGTGTATTAAGTGTCGAGCTTGTTTCTTCTCAACAGTTTTTGCTTTTTATATGAGCAAGCCAAATATACAGATAATCAGCAAGTATGAAAATAAGATGCTTCTCTACTTCTGAGTGTGCGTGTTCTATTGATAAAGTGTTGGCTGCTTTTTGGGCCGGAGTATTGCAGAAAGCAGAGGGAGGCAAAGTCTACAGCACGAGGCATTAACTAGAGGAGACAATAGTGTAAACATGCTGTAGTACACTCAGGTGAGTCGCTGGTACATGTTGATTTGTAGGTTGTTAAAACAAACTCATCAGTTACTTTCTGATACCCTGAATACTGAAAACTGATTAGTGTGACAATTATTTTTGTTAGCCAGACACAGGGGACAGAGAGCATGTTCTGTGATAGGCAATTAGTTCTCTTCCTAGTCTTACTGGTCCAACTCTATTAACAACAGATTTCCTCACACATTGCTCTGCTGTTGTCTTTCTTTGGCATAACTTTTTTTTGTTTTCCATCACCATGTGGCTACTATGTGAAGGAGGAACTGGTTCCTTCATGATAGAGGGGATTAGTTTCAACAGTTTCAGCAGCTGTTGCAGGGAAAATGCAGGGTATAAAAGGAACTCACAAAGTGGAGGTGTTTTAAACTTTGCTTTTGCTTATAAATAAACTTGCAATGTTTGTATCTTCACATTATTGTTTGGGAACTCTATTTACTAACTGAGGAAAACATTTTTTTTTTCTACGGTGGGCCAAATCCAAGCTCTAGGTTTTGTTTTCTGGAGGGGATAGTGATTCCAGTCTGGAGACAAAGTCCAAGGTTTAGTTATCATTCCCTACGACTTCTGAAAAATGTTGAAAAAGCGTTCCCAGTTCCTGTGCTATTTCAGGGACAGTATGGGACTAAGTAGTGGCTAGTGCTGGCTGCAGCCTCTTCTCTCTTCACCCTGCTGAATAACATTCAGTGCGTAGACCTAGAATGTGAAATGAAAAGACGTTTGCAGTAGAGCAGTAGGTCAGTGGAGTAGAAGACTAAATGGAAAGAACAGTTGTGATGAGTCAAAGCTGAGACTGTAGAAGGTGTTAAATGCTCAGGACAGTGACATGAGTTCCCCCTCTGACAGTGTTAACAAGTTTTGCCATAATTCAGTTACACCTTGGAAACAGTTAAAGCAATTTAACAGCAAACTTGGTATAATTACTAGTTAATAGCCAGAGCCAGTGCTCCTAAAGTATAAATTGTTTCTGTATTGATCTAAGCCTACACTGTCAGCATTCTGTAGAGACTGAACTTTAAGTGCTTAATTCAGCTGTATGCAACCAATAATTTTGTTTTTTATCCTCCAAACAAAAGTGCCATTGTTTATTCTATTTTTTCTGCAATAATAAAATCAATTAAATTATTTTTCCCCAAACACAGCTGACCTTTGTAATCAACACATTTGAAATGCCAGCACGTGGAAAGAAAATTATGACAGGATCTTATGCTTATTAAGAGAAATCCAGGACTTGATAGCAAGCTAACACTATAGCTATAGACGAGGCCTCTACACTGATTTCCAATGGTGGAAGTTCTGCAGTCAGGTTTACGTACTACCAGCTTACTGTTTGGCTCTAAACCTATTCCAGTGTAGTCCAATATTTAGTGCATAGGTTATTACCTTTTGGTGAACTTCAAGCAAAGCACAGAGATGTGGCAGCCTGTATCACCATCAGCACAGAGGAGAGTGAACAGAGTCAACACATCCATGAATAACTGGAGACTTCTTATTTGCAGGATCAACTCTCCATCTCAAGAATGGAGGAATCACACAATTAGGGAGACTCTGTCAAAGCCTATTAGAGCTGTCTGAACAGTGAGACTGAAAATGGGGGACGGCATGAGGACTAGGAGAAATTGTTTCTCCAGCCTCCTCCCCAAGTTCCTCATGTGTCAGCAGAAAGGTGCTACCCATCCTGGTGAGACTGTGATATGGAGCAGTACTGGGCAATTAATACTGTTAAGTACTTTGCAAATAGAAATGATGAGCTACACAGGTTTTGCATCAAGTGTTTTCTTCTTGAACAGAAGCCAGATCCTACTTTTAATATGTTTGGAGGTAAATCTGAAAAACGGTAAAATATAAAACTGAATAAAATGAATAGCTTATGAAGGAACAGATTGCTCCTGGTCACAGTAGTACTCACAGAGGCCCTTGGTGAAGGAGGTGCAGTTAGTCCTCTGGGTGGTTTAATCTTTAGCAGGCATTAGTCTTGGTGTCTGCGCAACCCAGGAGACAAAGTTCTAAAGCTGAATCAGATATAAACAGGCCTCCACCAAGACTTCAAGCTGGTCAGCTCTCCTGTGAAGAAATGTATTGCTTTGTCAGGAGGGAGTGGAGCATTGTTAAAACTCCACAGAACAATTAAGAATCATGGTTTCCCCCCCCTAATTAATTTCATTTTACTTTGAATTTTTCTCAGCTGATTCTAATGAAGCTCTCTACATAACCTGGGTTTCATAGCCTTCCCCTGTCTCTGAGGCAAAACCTATTGTGATTTAATTTTCTCCCTTCCTCTAATTTATTTATATTTCATAGCTCTGCCTGCCTGACAAGCTTCCTCTTGTCTGGCTGTCTCTTTAAGCTCCCACTTAGTTGCTCCTATGAACATGTATTACATGTTTTATACATAATATAAATATCTTTGCTTGGAAGACAGAACAGTTCATTGGTTTCAGTGGGCACTTCGACACCAGATTCCCTTTGAGACACATTTCCTCAGTTTGCTAGCTACCTGTCTGGATGGGAGGTAAGAGTTTAAAATTGTTTCATACAGAGATGCTAATGAAAAAAAAAATAGTAATGGTTCACTTGAGAGCACCCAAAATGGAGAGACCTCAGCCTACTTCCAGGTGGAACAAGTTGAGGTGTACTTACAGGTGCACAGGGATGTTTTCCCTCTTCTTGTTCCTCTGGAGTAAGGCAGGACAAGTATTGAGCACTTTGCATCAGCCTTTGTGGCAGGCTGCAGTTAGACCATCTCTGTTTAAAACTGGGGGGAGAATTTATGAAGCCAGAATGTCATTAGTGGAGCTGGGAAAGTGAAGTGGGGGAGACCGCCCAAAGCTCCTGCAAGGTGCCAACAGGGACAACAGTGACCTAATCAAGCAGAATCATTTAGATGCAGAGATAATCAGCCACATTTTTCAGCCCAGCCTGTATCAAGGACAGCAATGTGCACACAGTAATCCAAGTGCACCCATCAATAATTTAAAGGAACAACAGACGTTCAGACCTTTAGAAAAATCAATTAAACTTCACAAGCAATCACATTTTGCCACCAGCAGAGCTGCTGGCCTGAGAATGAAAGGCTATCGTTGTACCTGTTGTTCAGTTATGTGCTTAAGAGGGAACATCACTAGCAAAGGTAGGCATTTTTCTATTTTTGGCAATATTGGTACGTTTATGCTTATTTTGTTGGTATTAAAACATCTTTTCACTAACCACCTTTTTTGTATCAAACTGACTTCCTTATTTTTTTCTCTCTGCTCCCTACCAAAAATCAACAGTGTTTCTTGCTTGTGAGGAAGAGTGTATACTTTTGCTTCCCTCCTACCTATCCTCAAAATAAAAGAAGTTGTTGTCTTAGGAGAAAAGGATCCTAAACCAAAAATAGCATGCACAGAGGGAGATAAGCACCTGGCCCCTGGGTGCAGGCCACTGCTCTGAGCTACTGCTTAGGTAATATATAAAAAAAGAGGAATGTTTGTCAGGATTCTCAAGCAAGCTGGCAAGGCAGCCAGAGCAAAATGCCCAGAGAGGTGGATGTCTCGAGTCCTGCATTGCTCCAGGACTTGGTCACCTACAGTTCTGTACAGAAGCCTTTAACCTTCATTTAGGATTCACACTCCTGAATCGTCTATTGAAGTTAGACACTTTGCCTGTATTTTTATGAAATTCCACAAAAAGAGGCTGTTAATACTGTTAAAATATGATGGGGTGTGAAATTTTTGCCCCCCAGCTACAATTTAATGATAGCTGAATGGTTAGGAGGGTCAGAATTTCACTCAGGTGAATTCCAGAGCTTTCTGGATGTCCCTTGACTGAGTCATACTTTCAGGTGAAATTATCCTTGTTCAGAAAATAACCCAGGATTGACTTGAATCAGAGTCAAAAATGAAGAATGAGTCCAGGTGAAGGGAGGGCAGGTTGCCCAGCATTTCCACAGGGAGAATATAATTTTAAGTACACAAATGTCCTTGGTGCCAGGACCAGAGCCTACCCTGGGAGATTTCCCTGAGCGCCATGCTTAATGGATTACAGCCACTGTAGCATGTTCTCTTTTGCATGTTGTCTGATTTGGACCATCTTCAGTTATTCTCTGCAAAGTGCCACAGCACAGCCTGAACCCAGCAGCGGTCAGAGCTGTATGCAGGTCTCCCTCATCTTGCCACTGCACTGGAGTAGGAAGGGCGAGCAACATCATGTTCTCTAGTTATATTTAAACTACAGCTGCTGTTTTTTTTAGTAAAAAGCCTGTTTCTGTTACCTGCCAGACTGAACTTCACTAGAAAATAGGCAGCAAAGTGCTGGTATTTGAGACTGAATAGTTCTTAGCCATCAGTTGCACCTGACTTCTGTGTGGTCTGTAAATAATGAGGTATTCACTAATGTGGTTCCCAAATCCCAGAGTCCTGCTTCTCTGTTTGCAAGAAAGGTAATGTGCTCAGCTCCACTCCCACTTCCAGTACACATGCTCTCTGAAGATGCTGGCCATGGCTTGTAACTTTTGGGTTGAGAATATGGTTCCTGGAGTTCTCAGAAAGGCTGCTCTCCTGAAGAGACAATGGGGAATTTTGCTTCAGTGTTTTTTAGCAGGAACAGTCAGAATATTCCAGTTTTCTTCTATTTTGCTTTTTTTGTTTGCTTGTTTTGGGGTTTTTTGGAGTTTTTTTTGTGCAAATCTCATCTCAAATTCTTTTTCTTATTGGAGAAACAAAAATGGCAGTATTAGATTCTAAATGCTTGCAAAGTAGCCAAGCAGCTTGCTGGAAAAGTACTGGATTTTTTAGTAAGAAACTGAAAGAATTGTATTTGGTAGTGAGCTGCTCATTAACTGTATGCCTGCCAGGCTGCATGTTGAAGAACAGTCAACTGGTAGCTAATTAATTACAGCTCAGTACCAGTGGTTGTGGTCCACACCACTCTTCTCAACTACAGGATGAGTCCTTCCACACCTTCCCAAAGGCTTAATCAAGCTGAAGACTGAGCAATATATAAGCCATACAAAACCCAAATGGAACATTTCAATTTACTGATAGCAATTGGTTATTTAATCCTTATTACTTTCTGGACAGATGTTTCTGATTTGGTCTTCACACGTGGTATTTCAAAACTAGTTCCTTGAATTTAAAATCTAATGCCTCAAGTATTTATGAAAATTTACTTTTTCCATCTGCCTTAGAGTGTAGATTATTACAGAAACAATTGCTTTGTCCATGAATGGTTGCATTTAATTCTCAGTTGCTTAATATAAACATATATCTCTTGTGCACTGTGCTGCAAGTGTAGTACCTATACCCTGCGAACGCACGAAATGATATCATCATTCTTTCAGCACAGCCGGTACCTGAAATGTAGAACAGGGTGTTCATAATGTTTTGATCAGACTGTCTCATCAGACTGTGCCTGAATGACAATGTGCTGGCACTTCACATCGTTTACAGCATTTATTCTTAGAATCTAGAAGTGCTGATTCATGCTTTTAAAGTCTTAAAACTCATGAAGAAGGAAGTGAAACTGATGAAGGGCTAGTAAATATAAAAATGCTACCAAACATACTTTTGGTCTGATCTAGTCCAATATTTTTTATTAATCAAATGCTCTCAGTAGCCAAAGATTTAACTGTCCAGCACTTTGCAAAGTTCTGAAGAATATGATTTCAGCATATAGCTGAATTTTGCTAATTTAGAGGATCAGGCGTCCTCCAGTGAGTCCAACAGAGTATTTATGAACACATGCATGTCCATCTGACAAAGACATATAGTCCAGTGACTTCATTATTGCTCTTAATTTTACAGAAAAAGTGGTCACACTTTATTAATTGGCAGTATTTAAAAAAACCAAATTTTGCATAAGGAATTGAGAAAAATATGCTCACTCTAGAAAACCAAATTTGAAAAACAAAATGAAATATTTAATGCTAAGGTAAAATTACATCAATAAATAAAGAGTATAGGAAAACAAAGAGATTACTGTAAAGTGGCAATAGTAATGGTGGTTATTCAGTGCTACACTTCATCTTGAAATGATGTACTACCTTGTCAGCAAAGAAAATTCTTAGTTCTCATCTGCTAAGAGCTCTAACAAGCAATAAAAGAGAAGGTTTTGGTTCATTTACCCCTAGAAGCCAACTCCAATTCAAAAGTTATTTGAGTTAATGATGTATGACCAAAAGAGTATAATATAGATTTATCCAACACGAATGTCTCCTACCTGACATATAGCAAAAAAATAATGTGCAGTCCCACCAGTCCTGCTGCCTATATGGTGTTATGCTATGTTGTTTCTTGAAGCTGCTCAAGAAGAGGGGTTCAGCATGGCAGAGTTACCATTGCAAAAGTAACGTTAGAGTTGTCTGGACAATGAGCACTTTGGCAAATACTCTTAGAATTGCTTTCCTCTATTTCCCTTTGAAGTTTTGCTTTGGAGAAACATTTCCATTCAGTTCTTAACTATGAGTGTGCTGCTGGGTTTAAACTACCTCCAAGCACCTTCTACCAGCTGCTACACTCTGTTTTCTGCTAGGACAATTGTAGAAGCAACAGCACAGAGCCCATCTGGGAACGCTTGATCCAATGCAACTAACTGTCCGGATGCACTTGAACACGTTGCTTCCCCTTGTTCTTTAAGGTGCGCGCCAGGGATTCCTGAGCCTCCTGCCATAACAGTTCCAAACATACTGTTATGTTTCAAGAAATGGTAACTCTGATAAGAATAGATTGTGTATTGTAGATCTAATTATGCAGCTTATTCAATATGAAGCCGCCCAATTGATTTTTAGGAATTGTATTGGACCCAAAATGTGCAGTCTTATATTGTAGAGTATGGAAGTGATATATTCCTAGCAGAGTGCTAGGAGGAGAAGATTTTGTTTTTTCTTTTTTTTTTTTTTTTTTTTTATGTTTTTGTACGGAAAAAGGGAAAAA
>VZTL01077701.1:48911-64661 GCA_013400535.1 Scopus umbretta
AGCTTTGAGTGCTTGGAAGGTGGTGTCTTAAGTGCCAGAGGCAGCATAATTTTTGCTGTGAATGAATGCAGAGGATTGTTTTCTACTCTCTCAGCCTCTTCCTATTTGAGATTCCCAGACTGGAGGGAGAATCCCTCAGTGCTCTGGAGCCACAGCACTGTTCCTGCTTTTGCTGGTATGCAAAGGTGGGAGGGTAGTCATATTGGTCGCTCTGCTCCTGGCCTGACTTTTGATTCTTTTACCCCAGAATATCAGGATAATTGAATTTCAGCATTTATTATCTTGATCACAAAACTATAGCCAGTAACAGTCACTGAAAATAGAAAGAAGATGCGTCTCACCCGTAGGTAAGCAGCAGTTAGTAGTCACAGCTAGTCGGCTCATCCCTTGGGGTCATCAGATAGCACACTGGTGCCGAGTCCTAACGGAGCAAGTATCTTCCAGTGAAATTAACATTCTGATAATTAATTTTACTGGTAACAAAAAAGCTTCATACAACTCCAGATGTACACACTGTTAAAAATAATATTCTCTGCAAATGAAATTAGCATTGACAGGGCATTCCCCGCTACTAGATGGCAGCATTAAGAACACTGTAAGGAATTTCCATTAGACTTCTCTGGTTTTGCTTTGCAATCGATATGAATGAGTGAGAAATATTTGCACTTGCCTTTCTTGGAATGTAAAAAGGCAAAGTATAACTTCTTATTGATTAGTCTAGCATAGCCAAACACAAAACAGTGTTTCAAATGCTAAAACAGGGAGGAAAGGAAGTTAAAGAGCATAATCAATTTATTGAATTTCCAAAAGTGTTTGTGGTCTGTTTCGAAAAAAATTCACCACGAGTTCCCAGTGATTTGATTGGTGAAACTTTTCCTTGACAGTCTCTGGATAGTGTTACAAAGCAGACAGAATTCAGAGGCAAGTATACCTGGAAAAGCCCGTCTCCCGTGAAGATGGGAGATCTTAGTCCTAACTCTGTTAGATTGCCTCAAGAAGAAGAGTTAAAGGCTAACTGAATTACTTTGTGGAAGAAAGTTCTATACAAACTCTTCCAAAACCTTTCTCCATTACGATGTAACTCCTAGGTCAATGACTCATTTGATTTGCTGTGTGTTGTACGCCCTGAGTTTCAGAACACAGTTTAAACTCTAGTAACTGTCTGATCTTGTCATTCTGTCCCCGATTTCATCCTTGAAGCATCACTTTCAGTTTTGGGACTCTTTTCAACACCAGGGCAAAGTTGACTAGGTCTTTACAATTGTATACTTGGAGGTATAAAAATACAAATCTGGGGAAATATTTGGAATTCCCCCTTCTCATTGCATCAAATATTGAGATCACTCACTTCTGTTCTCAGCTATATGCCTCTGATGCTGGCCTTGGTGGTTTATTGCTTTATGTCTGCATTTTCTAAATTTTGGGATGTTATCTGGATGAGTTCTGTGGCTGTTAGCTAGAGGAATTCTAGGACCTCTCTACTTATACCCCTCCTACACCTCCCTATTTACCCGTAGTTTCTCTGTGTTGCCCAGTTGGTGATAGTAGCCCCTACATAGTGCATTCACAAAATGCATGCTGCTAGACTTGCTCCAGTAGCTTTGATCTACTGTAAGGCTTCCTCTGTTTGCGCCCTGGACTGCAGAGTCAGTGTGTTGGGAAGTTTCTGTTAATTCAGTGGAGTTGTACAGGTTTACACCACCTGAGGATCTGACCCTGGGAGCTTCCACATTTTAGTAACTTGCGGGGTTCACTGATTTCTGGGTGGGCAGCCAAGATGTGGGTAGCTCAAAGATATTCAAAACGTAGACTTGAAATTAGACCCTCTGCTTCTGACCTTGCAAGTGAAATGCTATTAAAACCAAAGGGCAGTAATGCACCTGAAACAACACGCTGCTGCTCCTCCTTTCTGCAAAAGAGTACATGCAAATACGATAAATCTGATGGCATTTTAGTTGGCGGTGGCTTCAGTCCCTGCTCATGTGGATGTGAGTTATAGTTCAGACAGTTCTGGCGGGACAAGCACCTCACCTTCCAGCATTTCCTCTGCTAATTCTGTCTTATCTCATATCTTCATTATAGTATTCACAAAATGATCATCCACATAACAAGGAGCTTTGAGGTTTACTGCAGTTTTAGCATGGTGCTTTCTGTTAGAAGTTTTAATCACCGTACAGTGTTTCAGTGTTGTAAACAAAATGTGTAATGTCCAAGCCATTGCAATGCTTATGTACTAAAAGGCAAGAGCACTTGCTCGTTCATCTAGGCTCATGACTTCCAAAGGTAGAAAAAGATACTCTTCTTTAGACAACTGTGTAAGAAAATAGCGAAGACAAAGTAAATCTGTGCTCTCTATGTACATGCTGTAGACGTTGGCAAAGTCCTGGGTGATGTGAATGGTGAGTGGGTCAGCATTTTGTCCTCATTCTGAATCATAATAGAACTTGACACATATTTAAGCGCTTTATTGCTGATGTGTATTAAGGGAGAAATTTTTAAACCTTTTCTTAGGTTAATTAGTCTAAGAAAATAAAATGCAAAACATTTGAAAAGCCAAAATTTTTATCTGTTTAAAAATAGTATCATTTGATCTCCTGTATATAGTAAGAATTTTGTCTGATGGAAAAATGAGGAGTTGATCTGATGATCAGAATTAGGTCCTCACTTTTTACTTATCTATGGTGATTAATGTTGGAGCTAGCTAAATAATGTTTGCTGCCAATTAATGACTGCGTTTGTTAACTACATGCTGGGTAAAATTTTAAAAATTGTTTAAGGAAACTGAAGAATCAGTTCCTCTTGGGGATGCAGTGTTCAGATTTCTAGATTGCTCAAATAGGCTGGGCTTAAATTTAACTTCAGCATATGATGGGCAGGTGAATTTGTGAATAAATTGGGGCAAAATTCACCACAAATCTTCACATTTGTGTTGTTTCTCTGGAACATGGAAACATGCATTCTGTAGACGTTATAATCAAGCCCTGCAGCACGTAGCACATGGCTGCATGCTTGGAGGTCTGCAGTCTGTGCTGGATGTGGCCTGCATATTTTTCGAGTTAAGGCGTACATACGCTATGTAAAATTTGGGAATTGTTTGTTTGTGGCATCTGTGAGTTCTAGTACCCGATCTGCTGTACTGTCTGTCAAAAGTCTGCAGTGATTCAGGAAGGTGGTAAAACACCAGTTCTTAGTGAAGGGCACTGTCTGTCTCTCCCTTGTGCCCATGACTTCTCTCCCCAGGGCACCTGCCTAGGTTATGGTTTGTGCTTGAATCCTTCCTTACTGTTTGGACAAGAAATCTGTTTCCTGTCCTGGATGAATAGTTTATTTTCACAAGTAGTTTGGTTTATCCACGGGAATTAAACATTGCACAGAAATATATCTAAATGAATACTATGGAATACATGTTGTGCATCTGATCTTCAGAAGTTTTCCAGTTTTGATACCAATAGCAGTATTTTCAATCTTCTATTAACAGTAACTGGATTATTGTGTAATTTGATCTTTTTTTTAAAATTATTTATTAAAAGAGGGATTCACTCAGAAGTATGTTTTCCTAAGTTTGGCTGAAGTAGTTTCGATATCAAGTGGTTTTGACAAAATATGGTAGAGCAATATAGGATCAGTCAATCCTATCAAGTTGCTGTAACCCTCATAAATCTTTACTAAGTCAAGCATTCTCTCTTTTCAACCACTGGAACCAGTAGAAGCCTAGGAGCCTTCTGATATGAGCAGGAGGGATGTGAATTGCTCTGTAGTACTTTGTTCCTATATCTATGCTTTGTTGGGGATTAAATTATGTTTTGGGGATAGTGCTGTATAAAGAAGGCAGATGTATTGCATCTTGGCTCCCCACTGTTCCTTGGTGCTGAGACTACTATTTTTCACTCTCAGCCAGAGCAAAGCAGTACAAGACAAGCTTCAGGATCATTTTATCTCAGATATTTGTTACCTACCTGCACAGTCTTTACTCAGTATTTGCATACTTTTTCACCAGTAAAACCAGTAGATTTAGGTTGCCTGAGCAAGTTTTGTGTTTGGCTTTTTCTTGTTTGAGAGAGCAGTCTCCACTTATGTGGGGAGCAAAATGCAAAGAGAGCCTGAGCTTCTCTGTAGCAGATCTGAAATTCAGTTTTAATTTATGTTCCCAAACTTTATGGATATAGGCATTAGTAAAACAGAAGGTAGCCTACGCTTGCTCAAGCTGTTGTCACTGTGGCTTTAAGGACATCAGATGGGGTTGTGATCTCGGATTCTCTTTTGGAAATACACTTCATGTGGCAGCAAAATGCTTTGACAAGATAGCGCAAATAGCATAGTCACACATTTGGACAGTGGGAGCTTTAATTTTATACGGAAGAAAGCCTATCAAAAACGTTCCTCCTGCTGTACCTAGAGTGAATCTGAGGGGCCAGCACTTATGGTAATATCTAAAGCTTGGAAGAATGTTGAGAAAATAAACTAAGGATTACGGAATGCACTTAATTTGACTGTTCTTGGAGATATTCAGTGTTAAACTATGTAAGTGTTAAGATTGTGATCTGGTCCTTTCTCATTGGAGTGCAGTTTCTAATTGTTTTTTACTTTTGTTAGGGGAAAATCAAAAAGCTAGAAAGAGGTATTTGGAGTTGAAGGATGTTTGTCAGCATATGTCTATGGAAATTGCTGAGAAGAAATGGTAAAAATGTTTTTCAAACCCTGCACGGCTCACCCTCCGCCTCCAGCCCTGCAGGAGCTTGAGTTCAAATCTTATCTCTGTGATACCGCTTAAGCTCAGAGCCACTCCTTTCAGGACATGCTCCTGGGAGCAACTGCGAATGAGATGTAAAACTCTGCACCTTTTCTCCCTTTTTACAGAATAATTTACTAAGTTTATTGGGTTTTCTCCATGTGTTTTCTCTGCTTTATGTGTGGGCTAAGGCTGTGTTGTTTGACCTGCCCTATATCTTTGCCTTCTCAGCTGTGACTAGGGCAAGTGGCCCTAAAGCACAAGTCCCGCAGATGATCGGAGAAGCCTTGTGTTTGAGCTTTCAAATCCTCTCATAATTGGAACTTGTCCCTAATACTGAATGACACTGAAAATACTGGAACGTGTGTAAGAAATATTTCCCATTTTGAAATACTGTCATCTGCTCTTTGCTGGAATATCAAGTTTAATTCATCAAATGGCTTCACTAATCCATTCGGAATCATTCAGAAAGATATTTGATCTCATGCATTGAGTCATAATGGCATCCTAACTACTTCTGAAATCATCTGAAAATCTATTCCTGTCACAGAAGCAGTAACGAGATTGTAAATTTGAAATGAAATAGAAAGGCAGATAATTGGATCGATGATTTGTTAATGATGATATTGAACAGCTCCTTCACTGCTGCTCTGTGGTAAAATATATTAAAAAAAAAATAGTATGGGCATCATGTCCAAAACTGACAAGGTGCCAACACAGAGCTTGTGTGCAGGGATAATGATACTGCTCGTAGGGTTCTCAGCAACCATGCCAGGGAGCAAAGCTTTTGGCACAGCTGGCTGTGGTGGAAACCATTTGTGTTTCTCCCTGCACAGCTTTGGCTTTTATTAGATGAGAGGGAGCAATTGTTCCTGACCGTTGCTTTTCAATATGCTGTGCTGGAATTAGGAGGCACAAACCCAAAGCACATATTAGTTCAGCCTTCAAGTCCTTCCCCTGGGCCAAGCCAGCTATGTATTTCAGAGCAGCTGCAGCCCAGTGTAGGGAGAGATGACCTATGGCTGCTGCTTTGTATGCCGCTTTTGGTATTAAAAATGAAAGTGTCAGCATCAAACTGACACACATCAAATTCTGTTTCTCCACCACCACCTTTGCCCACACAGTGGAAGAGGCTGAGCAACGCCTGCCTGTCAGCATGCTTGGCTGGTGCAAGGAACTCCTCAGACCACTCTGCAACCCTCTGCGGGCTGCTCAGATGGTACTGTTTTGAGGCCTGCCAGTAAATGAATTTCTAAATCTCGGCCCAGTGTCTTATTTACAAATGTCTGGGAGAAGAAGCCTGATTTTAACATATTTTGAGTACAGTGACTCCGGGTACGCAAACCTGGGTGTTGACTGTAGATGTGGCAAATAGCCGACCTGGTATTTAACCCCATCTACGTTCTGCAATGTGTGTTGTTACCTACAGGATGATACTCAGCTGTAAGCACAGTAGGCTGGTTCCCGAGGTAGCAAACTTCCTGCAGATGGGCAGACAGGACCCCATCGCCTCTCTCCTCCTGGCAGCCCACAGTTCCCCCTGCTGCTGCTGAGGAGTGCAGGGGAGCAGCTAACGGCAGGTGTCCACACGCTGCTGCGCCCAAGGGTGGGAGCAATTCCCTGCCACAATAGCCCTGGCAAATCCCTCATCTGGAGAAGGGGAAAGCATCTCCAGAGTTTGGCTCATGCTCCTCCAAATTCTTGAGCTGGTTGTAGCAAATTAGATCTGTGGAACTTGCTGCTCTGTCTCAGAAAAGAGGTGACGATTGCCTATTACAGAAGATCACTTTCAATTTTGGATGGCCTTAAGCTCCTCATGCCTCTGGGCATGTGCTAACTAACACCACTGTTTTGCAGCCCTGTTTGCAATATATTTTGTAAACTACTTCTGCCTAAATTTCCCAAAACAAATTTAGTTTGCCATTTAAATGAGTCTCAGATACAGTCCTAGGCCTTGCTTTCAGCAAGCAGTTGTGTGAACAAAACATAGTGCTCATAAATATTTGCTGAAAGCAAACAGCTGGGGCAAAACTCTGTTTTTAAGTGGCTGAAACGCCTCTGAATACACTTGTCTGCTCACTTTGATTATGTATCAGTCTCCATC
Source organism: Scopus umbretta (assembly GCA_013400535.1). NCBI lineage: Eukaryota > Metazoa > Chordata > Aves > Pelecaniformes > Scopidae > Scopus > Scopus umbretta. The sequence goes on from VZTL01077701.1 coordinate 55,745, forward strand.
TTAAAAGGAGAATGGAGCTGAAATTATATGCAGTGCTGCCAAGTAAGGGAAACAAAGGCTTTGTTAGTGAAACTGGACGTTCCACCAGCTTTAGTTCAGATCCCCTTTACTGCTTGTATTTATTTTTCCACTGAAATGATAACTTCAGAAAATACAGGTCACGTACCTTGTGTGCAATCTTGTTGGTTTTCTTTCTAGTACCACTGTCATTATGATTTGCTGATGAAATAATAACATGAGAATCCATTGACTTGTGATCTTAGTTCTTAACATGGAATCTAACATATATTGGTATGTTATCACATATCTGATATCAGAATCCAGTCGTTGCTAATCACTAATGGTTGGCTGACAGTTACACTGGAGTTTCCATAGCTACTCAAGTGCTGTGTCATCAGCAAGGGGACTTTTGCTGAAGTGACAGCTGCTATCCTGCTATGTGCAGGTGATCCCAGCTCCATTTCAAGCTTATTCTGACCCGGGTCTCTAATAAGACAGCATTGTCTTGATAAGGCTAAAAAGCCACGTATGTTACAGGAAATGTGTTTCCTACTGAAAATGCCTTTTTGCTACAGAGACCATTGCAACTCCAATAAATAATTTGTGCTGCTTTTCCTATTTTCAAGGAAATTGAAAGATATGCTTTTTAATGCTAGAACTGTTAAAACATTTAGTTGTCAGATAGCTTTACAGTTCCCTTGAATTTGTGACCAGTTTGGGGGTTTTTTAAAATTGTATTTTGTTTTAGTCTGGTTTACATTGGAAACAGGAATTGATGGAATCAGGATGGAAACAGGAATCCTGGAAACAGGATTGTTTGTCTGCAGCCATCTCTAATAAATTTTTGGATAATTTCTGTTTCTAGTCAAATCGGAGGGCAAAGGAGTGGTACTACTGGTAGCGGACTTCAGCAGCAGCAGTAGGTAATTACTGCTCATGTCTTTTTAACTTGTATTTATTTTATTCAGAAAACTCAAATTTTACTTTAATCTAGATTGTCACCGTAGCAATACATCTGTCTTCTAAGCCACTTATTCAGGATTTTAGTGCCTGTTTGGATACAATCACTTTTGCATTTACTTCCACCAGTACAGTTCAGTAAATGCTGTTTGGAAAAATCTCTGTTACCAGCATGGGCAAATGTGCTTTCCAGGCAAAGTTCACTTTTAAGGTAGAAAGACATTCAGAACAGCATACACAAATACACCACACAGGTACTCATTAGTGCAAAGGAAGCGCTGCTGTGTGTTTCTCCATGCTACACTCTGGGAAGCCAGCGACCTGCTGGAGCTGGACATGTGCAGTGCCAGGCTGTTAGGTTATTTTGCTTTTGTTTGGAGATCTGTTATCTGTTGAAGTGCACCTCGTGATATGGACTGCTGCTGTTGAGGCCTCTGATTCAATCAGTAAAGCCTAACTACAGAAACTGCACACCCAAGCCTTCTGTCGCTATTGGCAATCCCAGTTCGTAGATGGGTTTTTGAATCCAGCTTTACAGGATGTATCCTTCCTTTATAGGCTGTAGTGTACTTGTATCACCCATTTTTTCCCTTTGTCAGAGGCTACGTTAACACAGCCTCTTCAAAAGTGGGCACATTTATGCTTTCCTGGTGCATGCTATGCCGTAGGCTCTCTCTCTGAAACTCCTTGCAGGCAGGTTAGTGGAGCATGCTTCCCTCTTACGTGAGACCGCTGGATTAGGCATAATAGATGCAGACTGGTGTGTTACCTCCTACATCACATGTTTAGGATGGCTCCTCGCCACCTCGTGTTTGTGGGGCAGCGGTCTTTCTCTTTTCCTAGCGGTTGAATATTGTCTTCGTGCTACTTGCCTGTACAGAGGAGTCTATTTGCCACGCAATCACAGAGAGTGAGGAAAGACCTCACAGGTGTTTGCAGGAACCAACTGATTCATGCAGAACATGAATCATTTTTAATGTCTAAATCTTGCCACATAATTGTTGTTAAATCCTGTTTTACTGCAGATTTATAGTTGGATCTAGTTGAAGATGATTCACATAAGTAGTAGAGGTGAGGGAAGAAGTTAGCTTCCACCTTTCCTTACTAGTTTCATGTGCGTGCTTCTTTTATGATCCTTTTCTTCCACCTGCCAGTCTGCCCCATTACCCACACTGAGAAGCAGTCGGAGTGGCGGATCCCACTTGGTGCCCACTTAGTGAATGGTTCATTAGTTTTTTTTTGCCAGCACTCGCATCTGGCATGAAACATGGACAGATTGACTAAAAAAGGCAGCTGTCTCAAGCAGTGTCTGGGATGCTTCTGCAGCAAGCTGCAGTTTTACAGGGGGGGAAATATCCTAAATCCTGGAGAAGACTGCATGGATGCTGTACAGGACTTTGACATACCAGCCAAAGTAGTTATAGCTGAAAAAACAAACATTAATTACAAATGTCAGACAGAAGTTCCACAGTGAGGAATGTTGTGGTTTAACCCTGNGAATCATATGAAATTAAGGCTTTGATTTTAGCAAGTTGCTTTTATTCCCCATATGGCAAAGAATAAGATTTGCTTTAACTCATGAATTTATAAATTGGTCTACCAATTTCTTTTTAAAACATTGTCTAGTTTCTAGAAGAGAGGTAGAATATTAACAAGGAAAAATTCCTGTGCCATGAACCATTTAGTTTCATCAAGAATTCTGTGAAAGCAATCAGCTGATGATAAAGTTTGGACACTAAATTACAGAGCGTGTGATTTAGAAAAGTAGTTGTATTAATGTCAAGAGAAATCACCTAAATGCCAAACCTTTCCAGTGTGTAGCAGTCACAGGTACAAACGTGCACTGGTAAGTTTCCCAATGTGCTGGGTGAGGTGTAAGTGAGAATGACCTGTCAAAGAGCCTTGGGTTTTTACCTCTAAAGCCATTACTGCACATTCCCAGTGCCAGAGCCAACGAAGCAGCTGACGTGGATGGGGGTGCAGTGCGGTCAGCGTGTAATGTGTGTGATGTGTTGTATTTTTTAGTGCTTTTGAAGAAAGGAGCTCATAATTGTTAAAGCTGGCCACTGGAAGATGGATTCCTTTGGTCCAAAAGAAGAGGAAACTTCACCAAAAAAATCTTTTTTGACTAGCTTCAGTCAACACGGTTGCTGAAAGATTTAGACATGTTTTCCCCTTTGTTTCAGCAAAGAAACTGTTTGAATTAATTCAGAGGATGGCAGGATTTGACCCCAAAGTCTCATCCGTGATGCAGCTCATGGGCTTCGGAGGCTGTGTGATGCAGGGGTCTTTTTCAATGCGAACCCCAGATATGGATAGGAGTCTTGTGAAGGTGTCTTTCATGGACAGCATTTGCAAAATAGAGGCTTGAAACTGGGGTGTTTTCTTGTCAAGAGGAGCACTAAAAGCAGCAGCGTTGAATGTTTCTGCTAAGTGACAGTGGCATAGGGCTGAATGTAGTATCACCTCCAGAGGAGGAGCTGTGCATCAGCCATTGTGTTTGGACAAGTAAATGACAAGAACATAAAATGAATGCAAGAAAGTCCTCTGGCACATATGATAGCAGTAGTTTCAGGAATGCTTGTACTTGATAACATAGGGTGCTGACAGAGTGGTGAGTTGGATCTGAGACAACAGGTATCTAGACAGCTGACTAAATGAATAAAAGGAAAAGAGACAATAGTTGGGGTCTTCGCAGCATGTGGGAATCACTGATGTGATTCCCAGCATGGGGCATAAGAAGATAAAAGTGTTTCCCGTTGTCTTGGTAGTGTGCTGTTTGTGTGAGGCTTAGATAGCTTTTGTCAAGTGCCTTCAACATGGAAAACTCTAAACCAGCTCTTAGTGTTAACAGTACCTTGCATTAATCCTCAGCATGAAAAGTAGCAGTAATTAACTGTTTATAAATTAATAAATAATGAGAGCAATACTAATATCACACAGGTCAATATACATTGAAAATCTAAAGGTTTTCTTCCTCTGTGAGCTGCAGAGACTCACCGCAGGGTCTGACTGCTGAGATATGTTCAATATGGCTGGGACTGGGCAATCAGGGGTGACATCAGTTTTGGCTTGCAGCAAAGGACCCTGTATCCCATGCTCCTGCTGTGGAGTTTTTTTGTGGGGTGAGGAAGAAAATGTAAACTTGTGACTGATGTTGAGTCATGGCACTCTGCCTGATTCCAGCCTCTCTTGCCCTTACTCCTGTTACATTGTAGGTGAGCTTTGCAGGGTTCTCGATTTATGCTGTTGTAAGTAGAAGCAGGGACAGACCAGCAAGAACAGCTGTTTAGAAACCTGCTATTTTTTCCCAGAATCACAGAAATTTAGCCTTCATCTGGAAAAGCATTAAAGCATACATTTAAATGTAATATGTACTAATGGCTTTCTGGATCAGGATCTTTAAGCATGGGTCCATGGTTTGATCCAGCTCTTCTGGAAAAAGTGAGTAGATTGTGTAGAAGATAATTGACAAATAGGTTAAGAATGTTGGAATTGGAGATGGGAATTCAACAAATACGTTAGTGGATTTTGTGCTGAACAGTATCATCATGGCATCTAGCAAGGTTATACACCAATACCACTGTTGATCCACGAGTGATATGAGCCTGTTCATGAATCAAAGGGGACATCAGAATAGGAGGAAAAAAAGTATTTTGAGGTTCTCTGACGGAAGATACTAAAGAAACCGGGAACCGCCTTAGATGAGTTAATACATGAAGCTCTGTATCACTTACATGTGTAGCAGGCAAACACTGTCCCCATTTTATAGATTAGGAATTTGAGAAACAATGAAAATAATAATTCTCCTCAAGGTTTTGAAATAATCCAAGAAAAATAACTTACGTATTTTGACACAATAATTTGTTAACTATGTAATGGTCTATGGAAAGATGTGGAATATAATTACAAAGCCAATACTTCAACTACATACATATAGGGGTGAAAAGCTTAAGAACCACATGCCCAAGCTAAACCTTAGGAGAACTAGAAAAGTAATAACACAACTATCAAATTTTGCTTCTTGTATCAGCACTAAGCCTAGGATTTATTTATTTTCCAATGTGTTCTGACTTACTATGCTACAGCCAGACCTGTCTTCCCAAGTAATATGAATGGAAACTTCAGAGCTGATACAGACATAAATAACTTTGGGGATTATAAGGACCTAAGCATTTTTGCTGATTCTTGTTCATTTCTCATTTCTCTCTTACCAGTCACTGAAGTGTATGCATCTTGCAAGGGCACTGGGGGAGGCAGAAGGGAAAGTGATGGGAGAGGAAGATCATTAAGAAAGTTTTGAAGACGCTAGAAACTTTGCGTCTGTATCTGAAATGTGATGATCTGGGAGGCCCATACCTGGTCTCTACAGCAGCAGCTGCTGTAGTCAGGGGGGAATTCAAGTTGGTTTTGCTGAAGTCGGGTAAACCACAAACTCCCAGTGGAAATGCAGTCACCTGTAGCAGACCTTTCTGAGGAACGTAAATGCAGACGAGTAGTTCGCATGCTATGTGCCCTGGGTGTGATGTGCTCCATGCCTTCCCAGAGCAGAAGGACCTGCCCACCACAGCACCGGTTTCTCCCTGATCCCTGGCAGTGATGGGCTCCCTATGAGGGATGTCATTGTGTCTGTGGAGGATGGAGAGTGGCATTACTCTGCGGAGACAGGGAAGAGAGAGGACATGATTAGAGCCCTGCAAGGCCCAGAAGTGCTTGTAACCAGCTGTACTGCCCGGGCCGACCTCGGGGGGGCCATGGCATCCCCCTACACCTCCTTTTGTCTCAGAGTATAAATGTCAAGGCTTATCTACTTTCAGACAGGACAAGGCAGTCTCCAGCTCTTCTTGCTTTGAACCTAGCCCAGGAGACAGCAGAATGGTGGTTCCAAAAAGCCATCCTTTGGTCCCAGTTCCAGGACCAGGCTGTGAGCCCTTTTTATGGGACCTGTGTGGTGTCCTGCAGCAATTAAAGGTGACACCATAAAGGGACATGTGAGTAGACATCTTTGCATACATTACACTAGCCTCTGTAGGAGTGTTTTCCAGCTTGCAGATGGGCCAACTGTGTAGTGTTTGACTTTAACCGGCGGGGATGGCTCAGTACAACGCCAACACAGGCAGAGACCTCTCCCTCCGATCCTGCTGCACCCATTAGCCTGCTGCGTAGCTTTGGTCGCTGTACCTTTCTGAGGTGTCTTGCAGAGGCGGTAAAACTGTGTTCAGTAGTTGTCTTTGATTCTTAAAAATCTAACCCAACTCCACGCCGGCAGCAACCCAGCTGTCCTGGGTGAGCTCAGCCCACTTCCAGCACTCTCATTGCGCTGCAGATACCAGGAATTTTAACAGCTAATATCCCTTTTTGCACTCTTGCAACTGAACCGAGGCCCTTGCTCAGGCACACGCTCGTCACTTGGGGAGACGGGACGCAGCAGTGACTGCAAGCATCGGCACGGAGGGGAGGGATAGACACATGATTATCTGGGAGGAGGAAGGAGGAATACCACTTCTCCCTCATACTAGGGTTTGGGGTTTTTTTTTTTGAGTCTTACAAATATTTCTCATGGTGTAATCTATTTTGAATTAAGGCTTCCTTCAGACTTCTGTGAATGAGTTGGTACTTATTCGTGAGTTTAAAAATCTGCTGCCATATACAGCTGGCCCTGGAGCAGAAGCAGCTGCCGCTGTATTTTCATAGCTGGAGGCTTCTGTTTTTAAGCAGGTTTGTGCTGCGCTTGTCCATAGCCACCAAAAGCAAAAAACACCAGTAAGAGTTCCTAAAGGAAAAGAAATCGGGCCCATTTCTAATAGTAATACAAAGAGGAAAAAAAGAAGCAAACGTTAAACGGTTTCTCGGTTCCTGCGTCCCTCAGCCGGCGCCCCGCTCCCCACCCCAGCGGCGCCACCTCGTGGGGCAGGCGGCCATTGCCCGTGGCCCGACTGGTCACGTACGCCGCCTCCTGCAACGGGGGTCACGCGCGCCCGGGCCAATCAGGGCGGCGGGCACGCCTGGGCGCGCGCGGCGCGGCGCCCGACAAGCCGGGGCGGCCCCTCCCCCCGCCGCGCGCCGCCGCGGGGTTTAACGCCGGAAACGGCAAAATGGCGGCCGGTCTGTGAGGGGAGCGTCGCCCCACCGAGGGTCCCTGGAGAGCCAGCCCGCCCCTGCACTGCTGGGTGGCCCTCGGCCAGCTCTGAGGGGCTGCTGTGTTACTGACCTCGGCGAAGAAAGTACGGTGTTTCTGACGCCAGAACAGTATTTTTAGGTGGGCCTCCAGTGCTGCCTTTAGTCAGCCCCAGCGATCTTCCAAGTCCTTTGTGAAACTGTTGAAGTAAGAGCAAAATTCCGGTCTGAGAGTGGAATACCTCCATCTACGTCCATTTGGGAACCATCTCATCTATATACGCAGCCAGAATAAAAAAAAAACCAACCAAAAAAACCCCAGCTTTTTCTTGCTTGCCTTTTTTTTTTTTTTTTTTTTTTTTTTTATAAAAATTCAATTTGGGAGAAAATAAAGAAAAAAAANGTTTTCCAGCTTGCAGATGGGCCAACTGTGTAGTGTTTGACTTTAACCGGCGGGGATGGCTCAGTACAACGCCAACACAGGCAGAGACCTCTCCCTCCGATCCTGCTGCACCCATTAGCCTGCTGCGTAGCTTTGGTCGCTGTACCTTTCTGAGGTGTCTTGCAGAGGCGGTAAAACTGTGTTCAGTAGTTGTCTTTGATTCTTAAAAATCTAACCCAACTCCACGCCGGCAGCAACCCAGCTGTCCTGGGTGAGCTCAGCCCACTTCCAGCACTCTCATTGCGCTGCAGATACCAGGAATTTTAACAGCTAATATCCCTTTTTGCACTCTTGCAACTGAACCGAGGCCCTTGCTCAGGCACACGCTCGTCACTTGGGGAGACGGGACGCAGCAGTGACTGCAAGCATCGGCACGGAGGGGAGGGATAGACACATGATTATCTGGGAGGAGGAAGGAGGAATACCACTTCTCCCTCATACTAGGGTTTGGGGTTTTTTTTTTTGAGTCTTACAAATATTTCTCATGGTGTAATCTATTTTGAATTAAGGCTTCCTTCAGACTTCTGTGAATGAGTTGGTACTTATTCGTGAGTTTAAAAATCTGCTGCCATATACAGCTGGCCCTGGAGCAGAAGCAGCTGCCGCTGTATTTTCATAGCTGGAGGCTTCTGTTTTTAAGCAGGTTTGTGCTGCGCTTGTCCATAGCCACCAAAAGCAAAAAACACCAGTAAGAGTTCCTAAAGGAAAAGAAATCGGGCCCATTTCTAATAGTAATACAAAGAGGAAAAAAAGAAGCAAACGTTAAACGGTTTCTCGGTTCCTGCGTCCCTCAGCCGGCGCCCCGCTCCCCACCCCAGCGGCGCCACCTCGTGGGGCAGGCGGCCATTGCCCGTGGCCCGACTGGTCACGTACGCCGCCTCCTGCAACGGGGGTCACGCGCGCCCGGGCCAATCAGGGCGGCGGGCACGCCTGGGCGCGCGCGGCGCGGCGCCCGACAAGCCGGGGNATTCGGAGAGAATGAATGATAACAAAAACCTTTTCTCATCTCTTCCAACACTATGAAACTAAGGTTTGCTCTAATCTATATGGAGTGTTTCTTTAGGTGGACAGAATTAACTGGAATTTAAACTGCTGATGACACATTCACAAGCAGGATTGTGAGTTTCTTAGGAAAAAAAATCAATGCTTACACGCTTTATTGTCCTTTACAAGTGAAATTCAATCATTTGCCTCATCTGAGAAGGTCTTTTGTGCTGTATTTGTACCTTAGGTTATTGAAATGTAGGCATGACTGTCTCGTGTCTTCTCTGTAATAATTTGCTAAGGTGCTAGTCAACCCGTATGCTCTGTTTAAACTGAAATAGTATTTCTTTTGAAAAGAAAGATTAGAGATACTCAGAGCTATTAAAGACCCTTTCACTAGGAAAAAAAAAAAAA